>CAKNYM010040085.1:0-15067 GCA_932195095.1 Andricus curvator
TATCTAGTTAAAGAAAATTACTTTAACCAATTAATTACTCTATCCCATACTTTATTTTATTATATCTTGAGAGGTCCCTTTTTAAATTGATAGCCTTGTTACCTTCTCTCTTTATAAAGAACATCTCCATGAATTCTCTCTTTTTCTGATTTCTTTCATGATAAAGAATTTTAATATCATTCCAATTAAAGTCATGACCATGTGTAACCATATGTTTTGAAAGGACTGAGTGATATCTAGGACTTCTGCGAAAATTATTTTCATGTTCATTTTTCCTAAGTCTAAGAGCTCTTTTTGTCTGCCCTACATAAACTGCATTGCAATCTTTACAATTAATTTTGTAAATAACACATTTTTTGTCTAGCGTTTCATATCTATCTTTTCCTAATTTTACAATCATATTGTTTTTGTTTTTTATATATTTTATTCTGTTATGCGCATGTTTTCCTATGAATTCAAACGAGTAATGGTTAAGAAGAAGAATTTGTTTGCAATGTTCAATATTTTTTTCATGGAAAACTGGATGTGATAATTTAAGGGCTCTATCAATCAATTTTTTAATGATTCCTATTTTATTTTGAATAGAGTGATTTGAAAGAAAACTAAGTGTTCTACCTGAACAAATCTTTTTCCTATGCCAGTCAGTAATAATATGTCTTTCATCAGTTTTAATTAAAGTCAAATCTAGAAAATGTAATTTACCTTCAGTTTCAATCTCAACAGTAAATTGTAATCTAGGGTGTATACTATTAACATCATTGAGAAGAGTGTTAAAATTACTTTTATGTACACTAAGTACTGAATCGTCAACATATCTTGCATAAAAATCAATATTAAAATTGATTTTTTGAAAAACATAATTCTCTAAATCCTTCGTGACAATTTCAGCTTTTTTTATATATTTTTTTCTATTATTATTTTTTCTATTTCTATTATCCTTAAGGGCGATTTTATTAAGTTTTGTTTCCTTTTCAAAACATTCCTTGATAATAAAGGCGGGAACTTGTTGATTTAATTTCTCAATAATTTATTTTCTTTGAACATTAAAAGAATGTATCTGTGAATGGCAATCCTTAATAGTCAAATTTAAGAGCGATTTTTAAAATTTTTCAGTATTTATATTTTGGTATACGGCCATACCACGCTGAAAAAACCAGTTCTCGTCCGATCACTGAAGTTAAGCAGCGTTGGGCACGGTTAATACTTGGATGGGTGACCATTCGAGAATACTGCGTGCTGTTGGCACATCGTGGGTGTGGTGAGCCCACACTTGTAGTTATTTACTACAAGAAACTATCCACCTAGAAACACTACCCGAACCGGGTAGTGTCACGCCTACCCTGAAAGGGAAATGTCTTAATGGTATACTTACTTATACATACTTACTATATCAAATTTTTCTTTATTTCTTTTGTTTTTGAAATGAAAGCTAACATTTTTATTAATGTCAAAAATCTTCTTAGGAGAAACATTTAAAACAATGTAATACCAAAATCTTTCCAAATTATTAAAAAGTTTCTAAATTTTTTTTGAATTCTTCAAAATAAGTTTTTCCCATAATTTAATTTTTCTTATCTCTTTGAAAATGTAAAAAAGTTTAGAAATTATAGTGTGGTAGCCTCGGTGGTAGCAAAATGTTAAGAACAGAATTATTTTCCAATATATGTTCAAGATATTTTACTATTAAATATTAATAAAACGATTTGCAGTTATACATTAATAAATCCATTAAATTTATCAATTAATTTTCACACGTTAAAAATTAAGGACAAAATCAACGTAATTTTTTTTTACTCTAGAATTAATCAAATCGTAATAATTCATGACTATATTAATTACTAAATTCTTATATAATTTTCATCCTTAGTATTCCTATTGTCACTTTAACTTGAAATCATTTATAAATGTTCTTTAAATAGTTTTTAATGTTCAGAAATCATTAGAAAAAAAAAGAAATATTTAAGCAGTGAGTGCGTCACTCGTACTTTATACGCATTGTACGACTCCGCGCTTCGCAGTCACTGCTTGGATTCGTCGGATTCGTCAAACTTTGTGGGACTCTGGACGAATTCGTAGGTCCAACGCTCCGCAACGCTGTGACTGTACAGCGTTCGGAGCTCCCGATTCCGAAAAAAGGATTCCGGTTCGTCAATATCAGAATTCATCAAAATCGTTAGGATTCGTACGAATTCGTTTACTTTGTTCGTACGATTTCATTTGAATCCTGAGTGAGACACCCCTCGGATGCCGACGGTACGAAGCCCACAATCGGGCGCCAGAGGGCAGGTAAATGATGAAACAATAGGTGAGGTGGTTGTGAGCGCGGTTAGTGGGGAGAAGGGGGATGTTGACAGTAGCTGTGAAGAGACGTTAGATACGCCGACCAGGGTTTCGACGCCAGAGCGAAGGGATTCAGGTACGGGCCATCAACGCGGGAGGCCCTCTAACCTACAGCGGCTTAACAAGCTAGGCAGCGCGGGTTCGAATAGGAGTTTGGACGAATGGCGAAAAAAAGTGAGCGCGACTAGTAGTGAAGGGGAAGAAAAAAGAAAAAGAGAGGAAGGGGACGATGTAGAAAGGGACAAGGAAAGCAAGAAGGTTAGGACTAAACTCACTAAACGAAAAACACCAGAAAGAGATAGGGGGGACGGAGGAATTTTTGAAAAATTAGAGGCTCTCATAAAAGGGTTCAGAGAGGAAACAAGGAAGAGACTAGATGATATGAATAGGGATATGAATAGGCAAGGGAAAGACGTAAGGGGGGAAGTGAGAAAAGTAAGAGAAAAGTGGGAAAAGTGGGATAAACTCTGGAAAGAGGAGAAGGACAAGGTATGGGGTAAATTAGAGAGTATAGAGAATAGACAGAAAGAGGATGACGAAAAGAGAAATAGTCAGATAAAACAGTTGGAAGAAAGAGTAAACAACTTAGAAATGAGGAATGAGCATATGGGGAAAGAAACAGAGGGTGCGGAAATAGGAGAAGGGAGGAGTAGGAACGTGCAAAATGAGAATGAAAGATTAAAGAAGAGACTAAGTGACATTGAAAGGAGATTGGAAGGGGAAGAAAGGGCAAAGAGAAAAAATAACATAGTAGTTAAGAGATTGACAGTAGAGAGTGAAAAAGGGGAAGTGGAAATCAAAAATCTTTTGAGAGATATTGGAGTTCAGGTAAGGGTAGAAGGAGTTAAGAGAATGGGTGGGACGAAGGAAGGAAAAGAAGGAATGTTTATAGTAAAAGTAGGGAGTGAGGACGAAAAAAAGAAAATTATGGAGAACAAAAAATTATTGAAAGGAAGAAGGGAAAGAATTGAAGAGGATTTGACTTGGAGGGAGAGGAAAAGGAAATGGCAGATAGAGCAGAGGGCATGGGTTGAGAAGAAAAAGGGGCGCATGGTATGGATAGGGAGAGACAGATTATGGATAAATGGGGAGGAATGGTTCTGGGACGAAGAATTAGAAGAAATAAGGGAAAAGGGAAAAAGAGTTGAGAAAGGTAGAAAAAAGGAAGATGCAAAAGAGGTTAGAGATCAAACAGAGGGGTTTCCAAAAAGCAAGGCGGAAGAAAAGTGAGAAGGATAGGTGAGGGAAGGGAGGAGAAAAACGTGAAAATAGCTTTCTGGAATGTTTCAGGCTTGAAGAACAAGAATGAAGGTTTTTTGCGGGAGTTAGAAAAGTGGGATGTGATTATGATGAGTGAAACCTGGGTCGATGAGAAGGATTGGAAGGGGGTGAAAAGGAGGTTACCTAAAGGTTATGTGTGGACAATGCAAGAAGCAAGAAAGGAACACGTTAAAGGTAGAGGGATGGGCGGCATGGTCTCAGGGGTGAGAAAAGAATTGTCAATAAAAGGGAGAATAGAGGAGGACAGTGAGGAAAAGGATGGTACAATGGTAAGAAGGATAATAATTGGAAAAGTCAAAATAGCGGTGGTTTGTGTATATAGAAGAAGAGGGGAAGAGGAAGGTTGGAGAGTAATAAGGAGATGGATGGAGGAAAAGAAGGAAGATTTGGTTCTGATAGGAGGTGACTTCAATGCTTGGACTGGCGAGCAAGGGGGAGGGACTTGGGATGAAGAAAAGGAAACCTACATAAGGAGCTCCAAACATAGAGAGATAGACCGGGAGGGGAGGAGGTTACTAGACGTAATAGGAGAAACAGGATGGTTTATTTGTAATGGCAACATGAAAGGAGATGAAAAAGGAGAGATCACATTTATAGGTAAGGGAGAAACAGTAATAGACTACATCCTGGCGGAAGAAAGAATGAGGAATATGATAGGCAGTATGAATGTGGGGAATGAGATAGGATCTGAGCACTTCCCAGTAATAGCTACACTGAAAGGTGGCGTCCATAAGCGCGGCAGAGGGAGAAAGGAAAGAGGGGGAGAAAGGAAGACGAAAATGGGAGTCTGGGGGGTAGATAAATTAAAAGAGTTTAAACAAAAAATGGAAACGCAGAATGTTAGGTATGAAAAGGAGGAGGGAGTAGACTCGTTAATTGAAAGGTTGAAAGGGTCGATTGAGAAGGTAAGGGATGAGGTAGGTACAAAAGAAGGAGGAGAAGAGGGAAAGAGAGGCTGGTGGGACGAGGAATGCAGGGAGAGTAAAGAGAGAATGAAAGAGTTTGTAAGAAAATGGAGGAAAGGAGAAATAGAGAAGGCGGAGTACAACAGGAGAAAAAGAGAACATGAAAGGATGCTGGAAAGGAAAAAGCAAAAGGGAAAGGAGAAATACAAGGAAGAAGTAGAAAAAGCGATCAAAGAAGGTAGGGTCTGGGATGTGATAAATAGGGAAAGAGGAGGAAGGAAGGGCGTGAATGAAGAAATAGAAATGGGCGAGTGGACGGATTATTTTAAGGGTCTCTTAGGGGGAGAACAAAATAGGATGAAAGGGGAAAATAGAAGGATAGTACAGGGAGAAATGAAGGAAGGGAACGAAATAACAAGAGAAGAAGTGGATCAGGCGATAGATAGACTGAAAAGAAACAAGGCTACAGGAGAGGATGGTATGGAGAACGAAGCAATAAAGTATGGAGGAGAAGGGATTAGAGAAGGGATGTGGAAGATCTGCAACAAGGTCTGGAAAGGAGAAGGGTGGCCGGAGGAGTTGATGACAGGGCTGGTGGTACCGCTTGTCAAGAAAGGGGATGGTAAGAAGGTAGAAGAGTACAGAGGGATCACTCTCATGCCAGTGGGTTATAAAATATACGCAGAAATTCTAAGAAAAAGGTTAGAGAATCAGATAGAAGAGAAACAAAGTATTCCACACAATCAGACGGGATTTAGAAAAGGAATGGGGACAATAGATAACATTTACGTACTCAACTACTTGGTTAACAGAAACTTAGGGAGAAAAAGAGGGAAATTAGTCGCCTTGTTCGTAGATTTTAAGGCAGCTTTTGACTCAGTGAATAGAAAAGTGCTATGGCAGGCAATGAAAGAGAGGGGAATAGAAGAAGGGTTGGTGGAGAGGATAAAGGAAATTTTTACTGAAACCAGGATTAGGGTGAAGATAGGGGAGGGGGAAAGGGGGAGGTTTTCTGGACAGGAAGAGGTCTAAGGCAAGGGTGCCCGTTGAGTCCGCTACTATTTAATATGCTGCTGGCAGATTTAGAGGAGAAGCTAAAGGAGAAAGGGAAAGGGGGGACGATTTTGGGTAATAGCAAACTATATTCTCTAGCGTACGCGGACGACGTAGTTCTATTAGCAGACGATGAGATGGGGATGAACCTAATGATAAGAATTTTCGAAGAGTATGTGGGAACAAAAGAACTGACGGTGAACGTAGGGAAGACCAAGGTGATGTGCTTCAGAAATAGAAAGTCCAAAATAGGTTACGTTTGGAAGATGAACGGACAAACAGTGGAAAGTGTGGAGGAGTTCTGTTACTTAGGTTTTTGGTTTGAGGCAGGAGGGGGAAATGAGGTACAGGTGAGGAAAAGAATCGAATGTGCGAGTAAAGTAATGGGCCAAGTATGGGGTATAGGAAAGAGAAGGTTCAATGACGATTGGAGAATGAGGGTTTGGATGTTTGATGCGTTGGTTTGGGCGGTGTTGTTTTATGGAGTGGAGGTCTGGGGATGGAAGGAATATAGGAAAGTGGAAAGCATGCATGAGAGATTTCTGAGATGGGTAATGGGGGTTAGTTGGAGTTGCCCAGGATACATGTTAAGGGAAGAAATAGGAAGGGAAAAAATGGTAACTAGACAAATTAAGAGAGCCTGGAAGTTTTAAGAAAAACTGAAAAGGGGAGAAGGGAGCAGAATAGCACAAGTGTGCTTGGAAGAAGTTCGGAATAAGGAGACGAGAGGCAATTTGGGAAATTCGAAATGGGAGGAAGAAAGGAAAAAAATGAGGAGGGCTTGTGATATACAAGAAGGGGTACTGGAGTGGGAGAACATAGGGTTAGAGCTATTAGTAAAACAAGGAGAAGAGAGATGGATAAAGATTATGGATTCGAAGTACAATAGATGGTATATGATGGTCAAAGGGTTAGCGGAACCAGAATATTTGCAAAAAATAAAAAAGGAAGACAAATGGAATAGAGTGGTACGGTTTAGAATGGGAGAAGGAGTGAGATCCTGTAGATATTGGATGGATGAAGAGGACAATCTGTGCAGAGTATGTGGATACGAAATGGAGTCATGGGCACATGTGTTATAGAGGTGTACAGGGGAGGAAGATGGACAGTTGAGTGTGGATGAGTATGTAAGATGGATTTTGGATGGTAATGGACAGGGAGTGACGTGGATGAAAAAACTGGAAGAAGTGAGAGAAAGCAAGGGAGCAGGGCAGAGCCAAACGGGTGATCCTGTCTAAAGGAAAGTAACTAGCAAAAATTTTTAATTTTTAAATCGGTAAAAATGTATTTTATGGCAAGAGAAAACGAAAGCCCTGGAAGATCGCTCATTTGTAGAAGTTTAAGAACCAATAGTTATAATATTATTGTTATTTAAGTAAGGCGAAACATTAGAATATAAGCAGCGGTTAAGTTAGGTTAAGGAGGAAATGTAAATATATGTACAGGGAGCGGAGGCCCTCAAACCCGTAAAAGGGAGAGATTAAATATACATACATACATACATACTGCATTCAATGCATTTTTTCATATTTTTCATTTCTCTTAAATTTCACTAAATTCACTCCAATTTAACTGAAATCAAAGAAATTTTGGGGATTTTTGCAATCTTCCTGAATTTAAGCTGAATTGTTTTGGATTCTTATGAAATTATCCTGAATTCGTTAAAATTTACCTGGAATTTTTAAAATTTCATCGAGTTCTTTGAAATTCTTTTAAATTCAAAAGGACATTAGTTACATTATTAATCCTCATTAGTCACTGTTAGTCACTTCTTGGGTTGAGAATTAATCGCTATATATATATATATATATATCTTAATGAACCCAGGGTGATTAATGAACCAGGCAGAAGTCAAGGGATTTCTGTAGGAAGAAGTTCAAGTCTCTGTCAAAAGTAATTAGGGCTGGCTAACAGTCACTTTTAGAATTTTATTGAAATCATTCAGAATATTTCAAAAGATTCCAAGAAATTTTTTTAATAGATTTCAATAATTTGAAAGGATTTTAAAGGTTTAAGATTTTTTGTTTCTAATTCCAAGAAAGTTTCGAGAAATTTTGAAAGATTTGAAAGGATTTAAAATATCTTAAAGTGTTTTTGAAGATTTTAATCCACTTTCAAGGTATTATTAATTTTTAAAGGAATTTAGAAGGCGTATCTTTAAGAGAAATACACCATTTTTTCTTGAGTTTTAAAGAATTTTGTAGAACTTCGGAATATATGAAACTATTTCATAGGACCTGCAAGGTTTCAATATATTTTAAAATATTTAAATGAATTTTATGAGATTTCAATGATTTTATTGACTTTTAAAATCTCTCAAGGTATTTCAATAAATTTTCCAGGATTCAAGAAAATATTATAAAATTTCATTCAACTGCATGGGATTTTATAATATTTTAATGCATTTTAAACAATTTATTCACGAGAAGTGAGGGATTTTGTAGTTTTTCACATATGTAAAGAGATATTAAAATATGTTTCGCAATTAATTTGAATTCATTTGAAATTCACCCCGAATCATTACTAATTCATTCAGAATTCTTTTATTATCTCTTTCCAATTTTTTTAATTGAACTGATTTCTTTTAAATTAAATCAATTCTGTTCAGTTCAATTAATTTTTTTTCAATCTTCAGTTCTTGTTTAATTCGTGTTGATGCACATACTGACTTTAAGTCACTCTTTGGATTAGAAATTAGTCTTGCTGCAAAAAATGTCAAATTAAAAATTATTGCTTCACACTCACGAGATATTCTCTCGAAATCTGCTTTCCGCCAACATCTCATTCAAAATACAGTACCTTCAAATACTTGTCAATCCGACGTTTTTTGTAGGGTACTTTTTTCTGCTTCTTTCGGTTTAAATGGGTCAATTTTTAAAAATAAATTGAAGCTGTGACAGCCTTTAGAATAATAAATGGCAAATTCAGGTCTCGGGCTCAACACACTATTGACCCTTTTTTGTACAGCGTTGACGCTGTTTTGCTATTATTTCGAAGAAAATACACTAAGGACACTACTTTCAAATAAAAAACACGAATTTATCAACAAAGAAAGATTTTTCAAACAATAAAAAAATGTTGATTTTTCAAGCCAAAAACATGGGCTTTCAACAAAACTGTTAAATATTTAAAGAAATATTTGGACTTTCAACTAAAAAGATTAATTTTCTACCAAAAAAGACGAATTTTTAACAAATGACATAAATCTCCACCTGAGTGCTTTGAGCAATGGATGTGATGTTAGTTCAAATTTGATCTGATTACTTTTCAGTTTATATTTTTTCGCTTCGAATTTTTGTACAAAAATGGTTGAATTTAAAAACAAAAAGATCCATTTTTAACCACAAATGGAGCAGATAAATGTTAAACTTAAAATTTTTACTAATGGAAGATATTATCTACATTTTGAAACGATAATTAAACAATGATATCGAGGAAAAACCTACTAAAAAATTAAACTATCAGATGAAAATAATGCTTCATGAAAATAGTATATAAAAAGCGACGTAAGTCCGACGATGTATAATGCTGTACTTTATACTTTCAATCATTTTATGAAAAATATGTTACATACAATTTTTGTCTATAGAAAGAATCCATGTAAAATTAGACATGTTCTATAAGTACAGTCGCAGAATATATCAGGAAGAAAATATTTTTCTTGGTTAAATTATGCGATACGTAAAAATAAATTATTAAAAAAAAAATTAAAAACAGATTTCCGCAGAAGGAAAAAAATTACATTTTTTTGAAATTTCTTTGTTTAATTTAGCTTTTAATAAGAAAGACACTGTAACGTTTATAAAGGCCTGGAAATTTCTATAGACAGGATATTTTTCTTCTTATAATAAAAGAATTGACTTATTATTACGTAAACAACAACAGATTTGATGAAAATGTTCACGTATAAAAAAATTATACTAAAATACATTTTACTTTTTGGTAACAACTTGCATCATTTATGATAAAAATTAGAAAATTAATTTGTTATGAAAAAACGTCACTACATCTCTCAATGCATAATAAAATATTAGTGGCAAATGGATTACTATTGAGCAAAGACAATATACTGCCGAGCAAATAGACAACTTAAAAATTTGTTATTATATTTCTTAAAAACTGAAAGATTGGTAATTACTACCATTATTCTATGTATCATTCATTTTCTTCAATTTTGTACAACTTATATTATTTTTTTTTTCAAACTTTTTCTCGGGTGAACCCGGTTTTTCGTCATAGCCACGGACTAAGTCAAGTGATTGATGAGATGAGGATGTTATAAGTTATTTTAATACGCTGTTTGAAATCATTTGCAATGATGTTGTAGGTACAAAATTAGGAGCATGGTGTAGTTTGCAGTTTTTATTTACCGCTGTTATCCTTACACAGCGGCCGTGAGTGTTGGAGGTGACAACAGTCGCATCTGGATGCTTTCTTAGAGCTACCATGTATCACGCCATAGGTTCTTAGTCACTGGCTTCCTGATGGCCTAGGAAGTTTCTTACAATGCGACAGGTGTTTAATAAAACCGCCTTCTGAACTGCCGCCAGTACCCTACTGACTCCTAAATGTTCAAGATTTTCACTGTATCTTGCGTGCACATTGCCTGTTGCCGAAATCAAAATAGGATGAACAGATGCATGTTTTACATTCCTCAATATTGCCTTTACTTCATGCCTTAGCCCGCTATACTTATGGCTCTTGGTTGTATAGGTTGCCTGCAAATTTCGGTTAAGTGGACAAGCAATGTCGATGATGTAGACTCTTCCATCTTTTTTTTTCTCGCATCACGATGTCAGGTCGATTGGCTCGGATGTAATGATCCGTCTGGATGGTCACATCCCAATATAAGATGTAATCTTCATTTTCTAAAACGGGCATTGGAATGTATCTATTGAAAGGCATCCATTCTGTTAAGAGTCCTAGGTTTAGGGCAAGTTGTTGATGTATAATGCCCGCCACATCATTATGTCTGTGCGTATATTCTCTTTGAGCCATTACGCGACAACCATCAATAATGTGCTCAATGGATTCGTTGGTATCTCCACATAATCGGCACCGGTCAACCACGTCTTGATGTAACACGTGTTTGCGATAATTCCTGTTGCTGACAACCCTATCCTGAATCGCAATGACGAATCCTTCCGTTTCTGGATACAGGACTCCCTTTCTCAGCCAAATATTGGATGCCTCACTATCCAGTTCATATTGATCTAACGTTTTGGGGTGTTCGCCGTGGATGGCTTTCTGTCTCCATTGCATTTCTAATTCCTCTATGGTTTCTGCCCGGATATTCAAGGCCTCCTCTGAGGACAAATTCAAGGGCGTGTAGTCAAGATCCGCTTCACAGATCGTATTGTAAAGCGTAACATCTCGCTTGCTGTTAAAATAGTCCCGCAACTGTATAACTTGTGACTCACACAGTTTTCTGACATCTATAATGCCCCTACCCCCTCTATGTCGTGGTAGAACTATCCTTTCAATCGCCGAATTACTGTGGTGCATACGGTGTTTCGTCATTTCTACGCGGATGATTCTGTTTAATCGTTCGAGGTCTGTGTTCGACCATTTGATGAGCCCAAAGGAGTGCGTGAGAACAGGGATGGCATAGGTGTTCATTGCCCTGATCTTGTTTGCTGAGTTAAGAGAACTCTTCAGAATCAATCTGAGTCTTGTAGTGAAGGCAGTCGCTAGGCTTTTCTTAACTATCGTATGCTGAATACCCTTGGATTCGAGAATACCCAGGTATTTATATGATTCGCCCTCAGCCATTGCCTCTATGTCATTCACGAAATCGTTCTCTTTTTCTGCGGTCCCTAATTTTCCTCTGATTAAATGCACTGTTCTGCATTTATCTAGTCCAAACTCCATATGGATATCGTTGGAAAACTGCTTTGTGACATCGATCACTTGCTGCAGTCTCTTGTCCGAACTAGCGTACAGCTTCAGGTCATCCATGTATAGAAGATGGGTCAATTGATGACCATCCTCGTTATCATGTACTCTGAACCCATGAGACATGCTATTTAGAGTTTTGCTCAGTGGGTTCAACGCTGAACAGAAACATAATGCACAGAAGGAGTCTCCTTGGAATATACCCGTCGTAATGCGTATTGATCTAGTTATCCTTGGTTGTCCATGATCAAAATACTTGATTGTTGTACCCCAAAGCATCATTGCACGACTTAGGAAGTCAATGATGCGTGGACAAATTTTGTATACTTTTAAGACTTCAAGCAAATAGTCATGTGGTACGGAAGGAAACGCTTGTTTGTAGTCAATGTATGCCATGTGCAAGTTCCTTTGATATTTACGAGCTTGCGTAATGGCAACAGCGTCTATTGTGACTAGATCTTTACTGCCTCGGGAGTTTTTACAACATCCTTTTTGTTCTTCTGTAAGGATGTCGATTCTCGTCGCAGTGAGAATATACCTTATCTGCTATGATAGCTGTAAGACATTTATATATTGTTGGAAGACAGGCTATCGGTCGAAATTCAGATGGATTTTGAGCGTTTGGTTTTTTAGGCAACATATACGTAGTACCCTGCAGCATAAAGCCTGGCATCAGATCTGGATGTTCGATGATCTTCTGAAAACACCGTGCCAACGCAGGATGCACACTAGTCAGGTACTTGTACCAGAAATTGTGCACCATGTCCGGACCTGGAGCTTTCCAGTTACATACCCTTTTCAAAACCGCTGAAACATCTAAAGCTGTGATGTTCGTCAGCTCCATTTCAGGGTTATTGCTTGCTGTTGCTGTCTCCAGTTGGAACCACGCAGTGTCCAAATTACTTCTGTTAGTTTTTCCCCAAACATCTGACCAATAGTTAGTCATGTCTTCCAATTGAGGAACTTCGGTGTCTTGTTGGTTATTTTGCTTTACACTCAGTTCACGATAGAACCTTCTTTCATCTGCCTGAAAGGTTCGATTTTGTTGCCTTCTTGCACTACTTTTCTTGTACCGACGCAATCTAGCAGTAAGAACATCAAGTCTCTGCCGCTGGGAGTCTATAATCTCATCCAATATTGCTGGTGTCAATGTCTCGATGTACCGAGGGTGGATGATTTTAATAACGTGGTGTATCAGCTTTCTGGTTCGATTTCCTTTCTTATATTGAGTCAGTCGACCCAATTTGCACCTTACTTTGCTGACATCAATATCCAACCTGATCTTCCATGGTGGATCTCGCTCCTGTCTTGGGGCAAATACTGCATTTATAGGCCTAGTTCTGCGGCCCAAAGTTCTAACGGTTGCCACAGCTGCACAGTATACAAGAGTTTGCACCTCTAATGCATTTTGTGTTGCGTTCAAATGCATAGGTAAAACCTTGTTGTTCAGGTGCTCTACTAGTGCACGCAGATCACCTGTGATGTTCATCTTGGGCAGTGAATGCCTTTGTATTGTCCATCCGGTACTTGATGTTCATTATCCCTAGCACCTATGCCTTCAGCTGCTATGAAGTCCTCGTTGTCCACATCTTCCAATGGAAGTTCATCAATAGGAAGCTGCTGTTCCACTTCTATTTCGATGGCAGCTATTTCAACAGCCGAAAGCAATTTGTTTACAGATATTGAGCGTTTTTGATCTGCTAGATTCTGCTCATTTATTCTTGTGGCTAGTCCTGAGTACTTAAGTAAGAAGAGACGATGATGTTCTCTCCTTACACTTTGCCCACTTTTCTTTGCCAAAAAATAAGAGCGCATCACATCTCTGTTCATATGGTATGTCCATTAAAATCGCCTTCTTGGTTGTTGAACCTCTGCTTCTGGCACTGGTTGTATTAGGCCATCTACCTCCGGAGGATGTGTTGGTGCTGGATCATCACCAGGTTGAGGAAGAACATCAATTGCCACTGGTTGTTCGTGTGACGCGGCTTCCTCTAACTGCTGTTCATTGCCGTTGTTTTTCCACTCCAAATCAACCTGCTGTTTAATCTCGATTGCTCGATCTTCTGAGATGAGAAGATTAGTCCTGATGTCCTTCACCTTAGCGATAAGATCTCTTAATGCGACTTTCTCTATTTGAGGATACTTTGCGGCAAATTTCGTTCTAAAATTTTGTCCTTTTTTGCGTGAGGTTTCAAACTTCGTACTTTCATAATAGAGACGCATCAATTCCTCATTCATTGTGGTATCCCACTTGATGCTCTCCCACGGTATTTCTGTTGAAGTGGTTGGCCCGAAATAGCTAACGCTAGCCATAGCATCCTCAGCAGACACAGTTGATGTTTCACTGCTTACCGTATGTCGCAGATGTTCTTGCTGGCCAGGTGTTTGATTAGTGAGATCTGCCTGACCATCTCGCAGCTTACCATCACCACCGTCCCGCATGCTGTGGCCCCCAGCGGTGGCTCCAGGAGCGCCCCGACGATCCTCGGGTAGCGACAAGCGTTTCAAAATTTTTAAAATATTCTCCATTATTATTTATGGGGTTTGGTGTTCCACTTAGTCACTTTCCTCTTCGTTCTCTGCCTGTCTGGCATGGGAAACCCAGTCAGTAGCAATGCTACGGCCAACATAGCCGTCAAATTCATGAGAGGAAAGCTCAAGCCCTACCGCGACGACAACGCGGGAACACCTTCGGCAGGGATTATTATTATTTTTTTTTTTGTGAGAAGTTGTAGGCTCCGGAAGCTACGATCATGGTTCTTTAAAATCAACCAATCCCGACGCAACTGGAACGTGTACGTCATCCGCTTCTGCTCCTTCTGTCCTAGAAGGTAAGCAACAGCGGGAAATTTACGCGAGATAACATCGGGCAACACTGTTCCTTGGAATCAGGTCTCTAGCCGCGGATGATCTTACGCGGCAGACGAGACAGTTGGAGATGAAGTTTCACCTCTGGATACTTTTTTAGAGCTACCAATCTTTGTAGAATGTTATGAGGAACAGTGTTGACGGACCAGATGAAGTGATCCCAGAAGAACAGCCTTTTGCATCCGGTTCGCGATGGAATGAGCCTGACGCTGGCAAGCCGGAATCTTGTTGAGTTGGCTAATAAATGAAGCTTTCATACCTCCAAGACAGCCGATTATGAGAACTACAAGATGGACTTTGAAGCCTTGGTAGAGCCTGCTTAGCTCGAAAAGAAGTGCTTGATATTTCGTCCGTTTTTCTTCCTCCTTTGCCGTGATATTACCATCGGCTGGTGCCGAGAATTCAATCACGTAAATGATCTTGTTCTTCAGATCTTGGAGGACAATATCAGGCTTCGTAGCACTGATACGTTGAGTGGTCGAGAATGAGAAATTCCAGTAGATCTTACACTGATCATTCTCCACAACGGACTCGAGTTCCCCCTGGGCGTATGGCAAGACGGGCAATAGATCAACACCATAGAAGTGCCTCAGATGGTAATATAACACTTTTAGAGCCGCATTGTGTCTCTCTATGTACCCGTATCGTGCATATTTTGAGCATCGACTGAGAACATGCCCAAGTGTTTCTGGCTCTTGCTTGCACGCTCGGCAGTTGGTATCGCC
>CAKNYM010040086.1:0-15783 GCA_932195095.1 Andricus curvator
AAATTCGGAAGAAGATGCTTCCGATACAATTAGATTTCGTTTAGAGGAAAAGCCATTATTTGACGAATTTGAGGAAGACAATATTGTCGAAATTCTTAGCGATCGTGATTTTCAAGAAGAAAATGATGCAGAAGATGAGATTTTTTATGATGCAAATGCTATTTTCGCTGTTGCAGTCGACGATTAAGGTAAGTTTTTTTATACCAGAAATAAAAATGTATGTATGGGCATAAAGGTGACTTGTGGCTAACCGACTGCTGTATCCAGAGTCGGACCGACCGCATTCTGGCGGTCGTACCGACCAATCTGCCACAGTGCATCCGATGGTCGGCCCAAAGTTGGGCCAGAATTGGGCCGACGGTCGGCAGCAGTGAGATTATTTGCACTGGATAATATTACACCGATGGTCGGGCCAACTATCGCCCAGAGTCGGGCCGACCGTAGTGTGATGGTTATTTTGAACCAATTTGCCAAAGCCTAAACGACCGTCGAACCAACCTTGGGCCAGAGTTGAGCCGGCGGTCAGCAGCAGTGAGATTATTTGCACTGGATAATATTACACCGATGGTCGGGCCAACTATCGCCCAGATTCGGGCCGACCGTAGTGTGATGGTTATTTCGAACCAATTTGCCAAAGCCTAAACGACCGTCGACACAAACTTGGACCAGGGTTGGGCCGGCGGTCGGCAGCAGAAAGGTTACTTGCACTGGATAATATTACGCCGATGGTAGGACCGAATACCGCCCAGAGTCGTGCCGCCCGTATTGTTATGATTATTTAGAGCCAATTTGCCAAAGCTTAAACGAACGTCGACCCAACTTTGGGCCAGAGTTGGGCCGACGGTCGGCAGCAGAAAGGTTACTTGCACTGGATAATATTACGCCGGTGGCCGGGCCGACTATCGCCCAGGGTCGGGCCGCCCTTATTGTTATGATTATTTAGTCAATTTGTAAAGCTTAAACGACCGTCGACCTAACTTTGGGCCAGAGTTGGGCCGACGGTCGGGTGAATTTTGGAAGCCCATGTCGGCCTCTAACGTTGGCCCAACTAAGGTGGCTTCGGCCTGCTATACATAGTTGGGCCAACCATGGTTAGCAAAATTCGGTTGCCAAAGTCGGCCCGCCCTTGGGCCGACCGTCAAATGTGGCTGACAACCCAAATTCGCCCTTAGAAATTTGTCGTTGGTGTATTTTTTCCAGTAAAAAGCCCTTGAACATTGTAAATAATATGCAACGTAATGCTTATTCATCATGGTCTGTGTAAAATTGTCCATATCCGGAGGTTCTGCGGGGCTAAAAATAAGTTGAAAAAATGAAGGGTTCATGGTTCACATGGCTTCCATTTTGGTTTACAAAATTTAGTTTTTTGTAGCTACCATGATACGATAATAGCCTCTTACTGTTTACATGCGTATTTCCTATTCTATTTTTGTCTCAATTTACAGATCAGAAATCCTCTATATGAAGGTTGTGATATAAAAAAGCAAGAAAGTGAAACGATACTTTTGGCCCAGGCTCTTAGACACGGATTTTCTGATTCTGCTTTAGAGAGTAATTTGCATGTCCTTGACTGCCACATGCCTTATGATGTACATTAGGGTGGTCCAAAAATTCGACTTTCGATTTTTGGTGATAAAACCCCCCCATTTTTTTCGTTTTCCGAAACAAGAAATTCCGTAATTTTTTTTTCAACGTTAACCCGTGCCCCCGGGCTTTTGAAATTAACATGGGGTTTTAAATGGGAAAAGCTCGATTTTAAAAAAAAATGGAAAAAAGAAGTACTTGTTATACATTTTTTGTCCATTAAAGTATTGTCACCTCTTGAGGAGTATTTAAGGAATAATTTCCACCCAATAGCTTTTAATTTTGACACACCTGAACCCCTTTAATTGTGCCCGGAAAATGCCCCAAAAAATGCAAAATAGCAGTTTTCTATCAAATTCATGCTAAAGAACTTATTTTCAAAAAAATTTTCAACATGAATTATTTTTAGTCGATAAGTGACGAGTTTTAAAGTATATTTTAAATAATTTTAAATTGTTTAAACAATTAGTATTTGTTTAAACAATTTGTTTACCCCTGTAAATCGTGAAAAGTTATTATCTTTCGGAATAAATCGTACAAAGTTGATGAATGTCAAGAGTAGTAGTTCTTGTTTAACTCATTTGGTAATTATTTAAACAATTTTCATTTGTTTAAACAATTTTTCCTCTCTAAAATCGTAAAAAGTTATTATTTTCTGAAAATAATGACACAATTAAAGAATGTTGAAAGAAATACATTTTTGAAGGATGTTTGGTAATTATTTAAACAATTTTGATTTGTTTAAACAATTTTTCCCCCTGTAAAGCGTGAAAAATTATTACTTTCTGGAATAAATGACACAATTAAAGGAATTTAAGAGTAATATTTTTTTTCTACAGAATATTTAGCAATTTTTAAAATACTTTTTATTTGTTTAAACAATTTTTGTTTGCTTAAAATTTTTTTTCTCTGCAAATCGAGAAAATGTATTCTTTTCAGCAATTAATGACACAATTAACGAATTTTAAGAATAATATTTTTTTGCTTAAGATATTTTGAAATTATTTAAACAACTATTAATCCTTCACTTGCACCTGTTCATAGGAAAGGTGGAGAAAAGTCTAGATTCTTTGAATCTCTCACACTATGTCGCTTAATATACAGTATTTCCTTATCTCAGAACGTATACCCTACATTGTTTAAACAATAATAATTTGTTTAAAAAATTAAAATCAACTGCTGTATGTAAAGTACAGTGTTTTTTATGTTCTTAAAATCTAGACTTTTCTCCACCTTTCCTATGAACAGGTGCAAGTGAAGGATTAATAGTTGTTTAAATAATTTCAAAATATCTTAAGCAAAAAAATATGATTCTTAAAATTCGTTAATTGTGTCATTAATTGCTGAAAGGAATAAATTTTCTCGATTTGCAGAGAAACAAATTTTTAAACAAACAAAAATTGTTTAAACAAATAAAAATTATTTTAAAAATTGCTAAATTGTTACGAGCTGACAATTACCCTCACTCTACGTCTAATTAGTATATATAAAGCGCCGCCTCTCCGAGGAGTTCAGTTCTAGACCTGTACTCATAAACGCAAATAAAGCGCTCGAAGTCAGAGATTGACTTCGAGCTTACACAAAAATGTTCATTAAGCATTTTTACGCTTAACATTTGGGCGATCCTGCCAGGATTGCTCTTTCGATTTCTGTATCCACGGATACCATAAAGAAATCCTATAAAAGCAATTCTTGTGACGAATCCTGGAAAGGAATTCTACGGAATTCATTTAAGACGAGAAGGGTCAGAATTTTACGAAATTCACTTGAACTCCGGATCTACCTACGGGAGACCCGACAACCTGAAAAGTAGGAAAACTGTGGTTAAAAATAGTTGGTGAATTGAGTAGCCGCTATACAACGTAAAACCACTGTTTTTCCGAAATTCAAAAATTGAACGAGGCCCGCAATCAGGCGGAAGACGCATCTGCGTAACAACGCTTGGAAGACCGACGACCAGTCATCGGCCAACGCCCAAATCCAGGTTAACAACGAGGAACTCCACGGACTCCCAGCTGCCAACCAGAAAGGATCAAGCCATCCAGCGAATTTAGGAAATGTAAGCATTTAAATGAAAAACAAATCGTATCGAATTGCAAAGAGAATAAGTCCTCCTTGCTGTCTGAGGAAGGAAACTAACGTGAAATCAAAGTTAATTTCACGTTAGGCGAGGCGAAGTTTTGCAATTCCGGTAAGGTATACTCCTGGTGCTCCAGAGCACTGCCTTTCCTCAACAAAACCATTACTTTGGAATCAGAGAAATTGTAGTAGACGATATCCTTGCATTCCACTCTATTAAAAGACTATAGGTCGAAAGAAAACGATAACCTCGCGTGTCAGATAACAGGAGCGAGACCGATATTTTACGCTGGCGTACGCAAAGTATCGAGATAACAGCGGTGCACAATCTCCAACGCGCACAGCACCGGATTCTTTATTAACTCTGGATCCCAGTCAGCAATTGCGATTGGAAATGCAAGCGTTAAGACTCGAGAATTCCAGAATGAAGGAAGAACTCGCCACACTTAACGATGAAAATCACAACAGGAGACGGGAAGTTAAACAAGTGGCAAAAAATACAGCACTTATAACGGACGACGATTCGGATCCTGACGGTCAAAAAACTGAAGTCCCTAGACGAGGAATAAGAAAATAGCTCCCACGATCCACCGAGCTTCCGATATTAGAAATCAGACAGCCAATCTCTCAGCAAACTACACTCACGAATCCACCACTATCAAGAAGTATGTCAACGGAACGACCCAATGAGCTGCCCACTAGAACAGACCCTATAATCACTCCCCTAGCACCAGCAAAGGATATGATTAGAACGATTAAAATCCTTAATGGAACTAACGATGCCGGTATTCACGAATGGATGAAAAGCGTAAAAAGAGCTCGTTTACGCTGTGTGACAATCAAGACGATTTTGTAATAGCTGAAAAAATAAGAGATAACGCCGAACAAGCTATACGACACATCTCAATAGGAAGTTATGAAGAATTATACGCAGCTTTAGAAACTAACCTGGGAATACAAACCTCAATTGAATTGTGCAGAGCTAAATTGGACGCAATCAGACAGGGAGGAAACACCGTTCAAACTTTTAGCCTTCTTTTCAGAAACGCCTATAAGGACCTTGTGTACGCGGTAAAAGCAGAATACCCTTCCGGAACGAAAAGGAAAATGGCCCTAGAGATAGAAGAGAACAGCGCGATCAAAAGATTCATAATGAATTTAAGAGACGATATTTCGTCACAGGTTAGACCAATGAAACCTGCCACACTAACAAAAGCACTGGAAGCGGAAGCTTGGCAACGAGAAAAGAATAAAGATAGAATACTTAGACAAAGCCAAGTGCCTGGACAACCTACAAAATTCCAACCCCGACCAATAACAACTAGACCTTCAGCAAATACCACACCCCAACAGGCGAGAGTACCAAACTCGAATTTCCCACTAAGCGAAAGATTAAAGATGTCCTGCCACAAGTGCGGAAAACCTGGTCATTTTGCATCCCAATGTTTTTCAAAATCCCAAAATTTTCAACTGGGACAGTTTAAAAAAAGACCACCGGAAGTAAAAACTATTCAGGAACATCAGGGACCCCAAGAAGAATGTTTAGAAAGGGAGGAGATGACAACGGAGGAAATCCAGGAGCACATAAATTACGAGGACCAAGCAGAATATCTAAATTATCCGGAAAATTACAATCAATACATGGAAGAAGAAGAAGCGACGGATCAATATACAAATTATTAGTAGATAGCGGAGCAGCAATCAACATAATTAAGAGAAACCATTTACAACCCGACCAAGAAACCTTTAAGTTTTATAAAAAATTCTCAATGGGAGACGATCACCACGAAACTACGGAAGCCACTTATCTGCAGTATTTTGGAAAAAAACAACTATTCCACATAGTAGAAGAAAACTTCCCATTATTAGAAGATGGAATAATAGGATTACCATTCTTCCACAAATACTCCAGATATGCTATTCCAAAAACTGATTTGATAATCGACAAATGGAAACTACCATTGCATTTCGAGGGAGACTACCTACAATAATAAGGTAAAAATTCCATATTATAACTATTCCCAGAAACCCATCAAAATACCAGAGAAAATTAAATTCAGCAGAATTATGTCTATACGATCACGAGACGTTGATCTTGCCCAAAAAGGGGGTGATTACCCTGCAAACTACTTCAAAAGACTGGAAAAACTTCAAAATTGCCTGAACCTAAAACATATCGAACCAAAAATTAGAGAACGGATAAAAGAAATTGTGACTCAATACTCAGAAGTCTTTACTTTAGATGGAGACCCCCTAACCTGTACAAATCTAACTGAACATGAAATAATCCTGAACTCAGGAAAAATTATCAACTTAAGATCCCATAAACTACCCGAGGAACACAAGGAATTCGCACTTAACGAAACAAGTGAATTACTGAAAAAAGGTATAATAAGAGAGTCCCAATCACCTTTCAACTCCCCACTATGGATAGTCCCTAAAAAAGGAGGAAAGCTTAGAATGGTAGTATATTATCGTCAGATTAATAAAGACACCGACCAGGATGCATACCCTCTCCCGGTAATAGATGATATCCTCGACCAGTTAGGAAATGAAAATTTTTTCTCGGCCTTCGACCTAAGTGCGGGATTCCACCAAATCCCCATAAAGGAAGAGTGCAAAAAATATACAGCATTCTGTACTATACAAGGGCATTTTTAATATAATAGGATGCCATTTGGTCTAAAAAACGCACCCGCTACCTTCCAACGTATGATGGAAAATGCGTTTAGAGGACTAATTGGGAAAGAATGCTTCGTTTACATTGAAGATATTGTAATATTCGGAAAGACATTAGAAGAACATAACAAAAATTTAGTGACTGTCCTGGAAAGAATAAAACAATTAGGTTTGAAATTAGAACCATCAAAATGCGAGTACCTACGTCCAGAACTAGAATACCTAGGCCACCTGATCACCGCAGAAGGAGTTAAGCCAAACCCTATTAAGATCAAGGCAATCCAGGAATTCAAGCAGCTGAAAACACCTAAAGACGTGCAATCATTCCTAGGCTTAGCTGGATATTATAGGAAGTTTATAAAGAACTTTTCATCTATAGCTAGACCACTCACCAGGCTAACTCAAAAGGACACAATTTTTGATTGCACTCCAAAGTGTGAAGAAGCTTTTAGAAAATTAAAAAACGCATTAACAACATCACCAGTATTAAGATTCCCCGATTTTAAAGAAGGATTCACTCTAACAACCGACGCATCGAATCAAGGATTAGGCGCAATGCTATCCCAGGCCGGACATCCTTGCTTATTTATTAGCAGAACCCTTAATAAAGCAGAAGAAAATTACAGCTCAGAAATTACAATCTCAGAAAAAGAACTGTTAGCTATAGTATGGGCAATGAAAAGGTTACGTCAATACTTGCTAGGAAACAAGTTCAAAATCCAAACTGATCACAAAGCACTCATTTGGTTACACAATGTGAAAGACCCTAGCTCGCGACTCTTACGATGGAGATTACGGCTAGAGGAATATAAGTACGAAATAGAATATGTTAAAGGAAAGGATAACAAAGTAGCAGACTGCTTATCCAGACTATTCCCAATCCATACCAGCGACATTATACAACAAGCGCTAGACGGAATAGATTTAACTACCGACGATGAGCTATCAGATACAGAAATTTTGGGTACACCAGTTAAACGCCCCACTATCATCAAGGACGAAATACTACAAGAAAAAATTGAAATCCCAGTCAGAAGAAGGTGCGATTCAGTAGAGAGTAATGACGATCCCAATAATTCAGCTGGATCCGAAACACCTCAACAAAATTAACTTTACAACGATTTTGTGACATGGCGATTGAACCCAATGCAATGTAAATTACAAACGAAACCCAACGCAGTCGGAAAACTTTGGAAAGTAATAAACAAAGAAGACATGCCAAAATATAATGAAGAGGATTGGTTACGGAAACTGGGCTGGTTCATCGATGAAACTGTCAGCAAAAAACTAACATTGATAAGATTTATATTCGGTGACCCACTATTTACACCAATAGTAAAGGAACTGATACAGGAAATGATAGAATACCTATCTAACTTGTATCCCCACTTAGGATTTCACCTATGCTTTAACAATACCCGAGAATTAACGAAAGAAGAAAAAACTAATATCATTAAAGAAGCGCATGCGGAACATCTTGGGGAAAAGAATACCATTTAAAAAGCGAAGAAAATAGGACAATGGATAGGTATGGATGAAGACATTAAAAAGTACGTCAAAACATGCCCCATCTGTCAACTCCAAAAAACCACAAGAATCAAGAACCAAGCTGAGGGAATTATACCAGACATTTCTCTGAAACCCAATGAAAAAATAGCCCTAGATATATATGGCCCATTACCCGAAACAGCAAAAGGTAACAAATATATTCTGAGCCTACAAGATAGATTAACCCGCTACACGGTGTTAATCCCGATGGCTAACGAGACAACTAGTTCAATAATAGAAGGGCTGCTCGATCACTACATCTACATCTTCGGAGCACCCAAAACAATCCTAACAGACCAGGGACAAAACTTTCTATCAGAAATGATGCAACAGTTTGAAGAAGCATTACAAATCACTCATGTAAAAACAACAGCTTTTCATCCGCAGTCCAACGGGAACATCGAAAGAATGCACTCCACCCTAGGGAACCTAATCAAAACAAGCATCTCAGAAAGAAACAATGAATGGGATGACAATTTGAAATTTATTAACTTTGCAATAAACACAATGAAGAACCAAACAACAGGATTTTCACCCTTTGAACTTATGTTTGGAAGAGAAGCTTACATACCATCATCGGTAGCGTGTTCACCAACCCTGACGTATCCGGAACTAGTGAGAAAGTGGAAAAAGAAACACGAAGAAAACCTACGAATGGCTAGAGAAAGAATAGAAATAGAAACAGAAAAAACGAAGAAAAGACTCGATGAAAATATCACTCACAAGCACCCCCTATACAAACCAGGAGACACAGTAAAAATCATCAACAGTACTAAGTCTAACAAACTAGACCCCTCTTGGAAAGGCCCTTTTGAAGTTATTGACTACTTAGACAATAATAATTTACGAATAAGAAATAAGGACAAGGTTATCCGAATTCATGTAAATCAGACAATGCCCTGTTTCACAGACGATAATGACACCCTTCTGGACCTTCCTGCTGGCCCTAGCACCGATCATCAGTGCTAACTACACCCTCGAGAAAATTCAAGGAAACGTATACATCGAGGAAATCTCTAAAGTGCACTTGTTTCATGAAAAATGGAAAATGGTTATAGCTATCAATATGACATCCACCGAAAACCGGATTAAAGCCATCGACACCACCATTACTATGGCAGAACTAGCCTGTAACAAGAAATGCACACTTTATTATGAAGTCCAATTGGTTAGGAGTCGCTACAATAGACTAGCTAGTAAATACAATATCCTACACAAGTTATTAGGCAAACAACGTCAAAAAAGAGGATTAGCGAATTTTGTGGGTGATATATCCAAAACTCTGTTCGGAACATTGAGCGAATCCGACATGAAACAAATTAACACCGAATTTGACACAATTTATACAGATAACAAAAACATAGCTAGCATCCTGTCAAGTCACACAAAAATACTCAAATTAATCGTAGACTTCTCGTCAAGGGACCATTAATGGATAGCTGCCAAAGAGAATACCGACAGACAGTTTATAAGAAACATCACCTTCGGACTTAATGCTGCAACAAAGAATAGTTTTGTCAACTCAAAATTAGTATTAGCAGCAATACTATTAGATGAAACAAACGAGGATATTTAAACAGCCATCAACGCCATAAACGACGGAAAGCACGGGATAGTACATCCCCAAATTATAACACCAAAGATGTTGAAAGAAACCATTAGTGAATTCGAGACAACTCAACGTACGCGCTACCATTTTGAAAATGAAGAAGAAAACTATCAGCACATTATAGACATCAGTACCCTCTCCGTAGCAGTAATCCAAGGCCTATTTACATATATACTGGAGATACCGGTAATTGAGAAAGAAGAAGGTTCCTTGCAAAGAATAGTCCCTATCCCGATACAAGTAAATAAAGTCCACATATCAATAGTCCCCGACTATGACATGATCATTAAATACCGAGACTCTTACGTACCAACCGACAGACAGACCATTGACAAATGTAAACAGATATGTGTATATAAAATATGTAGAAGAAACCAACCTAATGTCAAGTTAATAGATAGCGAATCTTGCAAAGCCAGTTTACTTAGAAGATACTCAGAAAACAAATGTAATCAGTCACCTTACCTGTTACACAAGGAAACTTTCATACCTATAATAAATGGTCATATTATAGTACCCTCCAAACCATTAGACTTAGACATAAGTTGCGAAGATTCAGTTAAAACAGAAAAAATTTCGAAACCCCAAAAACTTACAGGATTTGGATGCAAAGTGTACAACAGCTACGATACCCTAGAATTAGAAAAATAATATGAAACTCATATGACGCAATGACTAAATGTTACATACGATATAAATTTTGAACAAAGAGACATTGAGAGGTTAGAACAAAAATTAGTACAACTTCCAAAACAAATATCACACGAAGAACTTAAGCAAGCCAGAATTAGCCTAGACGACACCGAAAATATCCTACATACTATTGCCACCAACAGAAGGCTCAGTACTTGGAAAGAAACTAGTTTAGAATGGTTACAATATTTAGGTTACGCCGCTTTAGCACTAGGAACTCTGTATACTTTAAGTAAATTAGGCATCCTCGATTGCATAAAGGGATGCTTTCCGAAAACAATCAAATTATTCAGTAATAGAAATAAAGTAGTCCACCAATCTCATATTGTAACGTACCAAACCCAATCAACTCCCGAATCATTGTCAAACTACGAAACATGCAGCATAGTTCAAAAAACCAAACCTTTAAAGATAAGAAACAAAACTTAGAGACTAAGTTCAATCTAAAAAGGGGGTTGTTACAAGCTGGCAATTACCCCCACTCTACGTCTAATTAGTATATATAAAGCGCCGCCTCTCTGAGGAGTTCAGATCTAGACCTGTACTCATAAACGCAAATAAAGCGCTCGAAGTCAGAGATTGACTTTGAGCTTACACAAAAAAGTTCATTAAGCATTTTTACGCTTAACAAAATATTCTGTAGAAAAAAAATATTACTCTTAAATTCCTTTAATTGTGTCATTAATTCCAGAAAGTAATAATTTTTCACGCTTTACAGGGGGAAAAATTTTTTTAAACAAATCAAAATTGTTTAAATAATTACCAAACATCCTTCAAAAATTATTGCTTTCAACATTCTTTAATTGTGTCATTATTTTCAGAAAATAATAACTTTTTACGATTTTAGGGAGAAAAAATTGTTTAAACAAATTAAAATTGTTTAAATAATTACCAAATAAGTTAAACAAGAACTACTACTCTTGACATTCATCAACTTTGTACGATTTATTCCGAAAGATAATAACTTTTCACGATTTACAAGAGAAAAAAAATTGTTTAAATAAATACTAATTGTTTAAACAATTTAAAATTTTCAAATATATACTTTAAAACTCGTCACTTATCGATTAAAAATAATTCATGTTGAAATTTTTTTTTTAAAATACCGTTTTTAGCATGAATTTGATAGAAAACTGCTATTTTGCATTTTTTGGGGCATTTTCCGGGCACAATTGAAGAGGTTCAGGTGTGTCAAAATTAAAAGCTATTGGGTGGAAATTATTCCTTAAATACTCCTCAAGAGGTGACTATACTTTAATTGACAAAAAATGTATAACAAGTACTTCTTTTTTCAATTTTTTTTTTAAATCGAGCTTTTCCTTTTTAAAACCCCATGTTAATTTCAAAAGCCTGGGGGCACGGGTTAACGTTGAAAAAAAAATTAAGAAATTTCTTTTTCCGGAAAACCAACAAAATGGGGGGGGGGCTTAATCACCAAAAATCGAAAGTCGAATTTTTACAGGTATAAATTTGGACCACCCTAATGTACATGGTTCGAAGTATCATTTTATGAAATCATTCCCTCAATCTAATTCTATAAACTACTACTTCTGTCAAGAGTGCTGTCTTATTCTAAAATTTGAGAACAATGACAGCGTAAATTGTACAGGTTGCGGAGATGAATTTGTTAAAAAACGCGTGCAAAAGGCTGGGCACTATTTCCCGTATTTGCCACTGAAAGAGCAACTAATGCAGTTGGTACAAAGTAAATATTATGAAGATTTTAGGAAAATAAATGACGAAGAAAGCGATATTATAAGTGGAAAGTATTAAAAAAAACTGAGAGAAGAAAACATTATTGGGGATGATGATATAACAATTCAGTGGTTTACGGATGGGATAAAAACATTCAACTCCGCGAGACCGGCAATTTGGGCAATTTTACTTCAAATCAATGAGTTGCCTGATAGATTAAGAAAAGATCACATTATTTGTTGTGCTGTCTGGCTTATGTCGAAGAAACCACCAATGAATATGTTCCTGCGACCTTTTATTGATGAGCTGAGAGACTTACAGGAGAATGGTTTTGAAAGTACAACGTTTCTACATGATGAGCCAATAAGGATTAGGGCACACACTCTTCTTGCACCAGTGGATGCTGTTGCGCGACCTGCAATTCAGAACATAAAGCAGTATAACGGTAAACATGGCTGTTCATATTGCATTATTCCGGGAGAAGTGATACATTATGGAAAAGGCTATACTCGAGTTTACTGTGGAGATAAGCATCAAGGACGATCTATTGAGCAACATCGTCGGGATGTCCAAAAAATTGTAGAGTATCCCAAATCAGAGAATGTCAACGGAGTGAAAGGGCCTTCTGTCATACAACTTTTGCCAATTTTCCATATAATTTGGTCCTTTCCACCTGAATACTTTCATTCAGTAGATGAAGGTGTGACGAAATTGTTCGTGGATACATGGTTTGACTCTACCAATTCACTTGAAAGAGTAGTACTTGGGCAGATTGACAGGAGATGTCGACAATCTTCTCTTGCAAATGAAACCTCCATGTGAAGTCACACGATGTCCTCGATCAATAGCAGAGCGTGCATTCTGGAAAGCATCAGAGTGGAAAAATTTCCTTCTGTATTATTATCTCATTTGTTTGAAACCATTTCTGCATAAGAAATATTATGAGCATTGGTTCCTAATCGTTTACAGTATTCAGATATTCTTACAATTAAAGATCACTGAATCTGAGTTTGCTGCAGCATCGGCAGCACTAAGGTTATTTGTGCTCAGAATAGAATCTCTTTATGGCAAAGAGTACATGAAATACAATGTGCACATTTTATTACGTATACCGCAAAGTGTAAGAAATTTTGGTGCTCTTTGGGCATGGTCTACGTTTCCTTTTGAGCACTATAATGGAGTTTTAAAAGTCTTGTTTAAGGGTACTCAGTACCTTCCGGAGCAGATAACAAAGTTTTACACAAGACTGAAATATGTTAAGTTATCTTCCGAAGTCTTCAGTAAACCGGATTGCAGTTTAAAAGGAAAAATAAAATTTTCAGTCTCTGATGAAAGAGTGTAAAATTAAGCGCTGTATCCAATACGGAGAAGATTTGACAGTGTTTGGAGTCGGTAGAACTGTTGAAATGACTGATGTTGAGGGATTGCTGATACAACACTTGCTTGGAGAAGATGTTCTGAAAGTAGCTGTAGCTTTCGATAGGTTCATTTTCAAGCATACTCTTTTTCACAGCAGTTCTTATCCACAACTTGTTAAGAGGAAAAATTGTGTAGTTGAAACTTTAGGAGGTGATTTTGTTGTTATAACAAAGCTTCGTTCTGTGCAAAATGAAATGAATACGAAGAAGCAAGTCGTTGTTGGGAAAAAATTGCAACCACTAGGAGAAACAGTTTGCCAATATGAAAATTTTTCCTCATCTGACTTTGCATTCATAATGAAAGAATCTGAAAATGTAATTACTATTTTTCCGTCAACAGTAAGAAGGAAATGTGTCTGCATTCCGTTCTCTGAAAATAAAATGTGTGTAATTCCACTTGTAAGTCCAGCGGAGACAGATTGATTGAGGCGTGCCTTTTCACCTGCTACGAGGTTGAGGTGCGGTGTAAGCAATTGACCAATTTTATCCTTTTGGAATAAGAGAAAGTCTCACTTTAGTAAATCGTGTTCTAAGAGATGAAAAATAGAAAATCCTAGGAATGGGTCAATGTATGACACCAACAAAATGGCGAATCAACGCACGGGGTACTTGTAGCCTCTCCCTGCCAAAAAATATGTGGTAAGTTATAATAGACTTTTTAAATTGTATGTAATACACAGGAAGTAATCGTATTCTAGAAATGAAAAGGCGTTTCTTTATGCAACTCTATTTTAAAAATTGTTTTCTTTTCAGGTTTCTTTTCTATTGTAATCGAGTCACTCATAACTTAACTGCACTGGAAAGAATTGTCGTGAAGCCGTAGACAAATCTAACGACTTTTTCCCGGCATACGAAGCATTTTAATAGAATTTTAGGTATATCTCATGAAGGTAAATTTTATTTAGGTAATCCCCCGAAAGTCAATTATAACCAGTTATAAGTTATACAATCACTTTCTATTTTTTATTCAATTTCAGACTTGATAGATTGTTCTGTTTGTGAAAGGATCACATTCAACTACTCCACATACTCACATCTCCTTTGGAATCATGACAAAGTCATTCAAACGTATTTGCAGCGGTGATAATAATTATGAGGTCTTATATGACACCTCATACCATGTGTGGACAAAAATATCCTGGTGTTAGGCAAGTTAATTTTTGTATATAATAATAATTTACCCCTTCATTTTGAAATCTTTTATTAATTTCTTTCTTAAATTTATATACAGGTCTTGAATCTCGACGGTTAGCAAAATGCCAGCAACGATTTGCCAAAGTTTGAGCGAATTCATTGACTGTGGACTGATATCGGGTTAAATCTCATCACAAAAATGCACGAGTGAGTAGTTTGAAATTGAATCCACTAATAAGTTGTGTGATTACAAAAATAATTTCCTACAAATAATAATAATTAAAATTCTATTATTTAGATTTCAGGTCTCCAGATCCACAGTAATTAATTTATTGAAAGGATAAAAAAAATAACCTTCAAAACACTAGTTCTTTAAAGGCTTCCCATTTGAATTTGTTTCTAAATTCAGATTAGAAGGCTTTCAGTTTGTAATTATAATCTTTGAATGCTTTAATTCAAAGTTTAATTTTTGAACACTTCAAAACTAAAGAATTATTCAGCATTAAAAGTTAAAATTTCTTAAACTGACCAGGGAAAAGACCATGAATTTTTTCTTAGATCTTATTATAGTCACCATGAAGCCTTAACTAATTATCCTACTCATTTCCAGCCTGCGGACCTGAAAAAGCGAATTGAGTCCCTGATCGACAGAGACTACATGGAGCGGGATAAGGACAATGTAAATCAGTACAACTACGTTGCGTAACCTCGATCGCATGCCAAAGTCTCAACGAGGTGGAACATTCTTACGTTTTCTACAAAGCCCAACTGGTTCACATTGCCTATTGCAAGCCCCGTAGGCAATTTCACGACAAGAGAATTGAACTCTGTCGATAGTCATTGTCGCCGTGTGTTATCAGTGCGAGAAATCGGAAGGCGTTCCGCCCATGCGACACTGAAGAAGTCTCGGACTTCCGATTCTTCAAGTGTACTAAATTGTTGGACACTTAGGAGTATGCCGTGAGCAGTGTTTTTTATTTGCTTTCATTGTGTTGGTTTTCGAGTAGTTAGATGCAAGACGGCGACTCTGCGCAATTATTTGAGTTGAACAAAAAACAGGAATGCTGTTTTCGTTAAATGTGAATTGTTTTGACATTTTTCACGAGACTGAAAAAAATCACTGTAGAAAATGATTTGGTGAAACCAAACCATGTTTTCAATTACCCACGGAGTAACTGTTCAAAATTTTCTCCGTTGGCAACTCCCTAACTCACTATCAACTCCCTCACTCACTCACTAACTCCCGCACTCACTCCCAAACCCTCTTGGTCGCTCACTAACTCCTTGACTCACTCAATAACTCCCTCAGTCACTCCCAAACTCCCTCACTAACTCCCAACTCCC
>CAKNYM010040086.1:20783-51894 GCA_932195095.1 Andricus curvator
TTTTTTCAAAATAACTGATTTTTGGTTGCATAATGTTTCTGAGTCTTTTTGTTCAAGAATAGAATTTTTGCACAGATTGACTTGACGATATTGTGTTTCTAATTTTCTTCTTAAAAAAATTAGACTTTTGTTCTGTTGTTCTAGCGTAGCACAACCCAGCACTACTGAGCATGCGATGCATAAGACGCTTCGCTGGCTGCCGTTCGCGCGCTTGTTTGAAATGTTGAAAAATATCAATTTTTAAATTTAATATTAATAATTGGAAATAATTATATTTTAACATGTTCAAGTGGTACTTGGATGGTTATTATTATATTCTGAGCATTAGGTTAAAACATAAAATAAATATTTCGAAAATAAAAAATATCATGTTATATAATGTATTCTTTTTTTTATTTTTCAAAACCTTATGCTCAGAATATATTAAAAACCATCCACGTACCACTTGAACATGTTAAAAAAATTATTTTTATTTTTAATAATAAATATGAAAAATTGTATTTTTTAACATTTCAAATAAGCGCGCGAACAGCAGCCAATGAAGCGCTTTTTGCATCGCATGCGCAGTAGTGCAAGGTGCCCGCGTTGGGACAAAGATATTATAAACGTAGATGCGGTACGGGGTGTCAGAGTGGGGGAACTATATATATAGGACATCACATTTTCTGTCATATCGAGGTGCTGCCCTCACCGTACTACGAAGTCGAGAGCTGGTTTTCTCATTCTTCGTAAAATATGACGGTAAAGCAGTTGAAAGTTTTTTTAAGGTTAGAAAAGTTTGAAATGTATCGCTTCATATACAAAACACCCCAGTTCCGAATATAATAATAAATGGCACAATGTCTAGGCACACCAAAATACGTATTTGGAAAAATTAATGAAAAATTAATGATGACAGAAGCACCATTAAGCAAATTAAAAGCAAATTAAAACTTAAAAAATTAGAAGCAAATGAAAACTGAATACTTGTAGGTCAAACATGAAAAAGTAGACTACATTGAATAATTTGAAATTTAAAGCTATTTGAATATGCAAGAATTTTTGAATTGAAAGGTTTCGATAATTTTAGATTGAAACATTTCAAATTATTTAGTCACAATTTAAAATCGTTTAAAGTTGCAGAATTAGAAATGAACGTCTTTTAATACTTGAATCATTATTTTAGAATGACTTAAACCGTATATCTTCAGATAAATTTAAAAGTAGGACTATTGCAAATTAGGAGTGCTTGAAAAAACTGAACAAATGTTTAGTTTCAAAAGCTCTTTAAAATGGTGCTTTGTCAAGTTTTATTTATTTTTGCTTCCTCATAGAGGAAGCTTTGTAATGGTAACATTTTCCAAAAAAATTTTATTCGTTTAATTAAACCTTCCTCAATGTACAAATGTCTAATGCAATGTTCTAAGTTCTTCAATTTTTAAATTCATTTAATTGAACCTTCCCCAATTTAAAAATGTCTAATACAATGTTCTAAGCAATTTTCCGGATGTGTGGATGTCAAGCTTTTTTGTGGACACGATAACTAGAAAACGGTTGCACATAAATTGATGAAATTTGGAGGGCTTATTTTCCTCACTAATATCTTGAAACTGACCAAAGGATTTCTAAAAATATTTATTGCATTTTTTTCAGCACTCAATAATATTTTGGAAATCGGTTTTTTATAGTAAAACTTTTTTCAGTAGAATATCTCAAAGTTGATGCAATGATATAAAAGATTCCTCGGTTCGAGACGAATCGATTGACCTATAATATTAATAAATTTTATTAAAGAGTAGGGAAGTTATGGTAATTTATATATTTTGAAAATCGGTTTTTTATAGTAAAACTTTTTTCATTAACATAATTCAAAGTTGATGCAAGAAGAGAAAAGATATGTTGATTCGAGTCGAATCGATTGACCTATAATATTAATACATTTTATTGAAGAGCAAGGAAGCTATGGTAATGCATAATATTTGAAAATACAGTTTTTTATGGTAAAACTTTTTTCTTCAACATAATTCAAAGTTGGTGCAAGAATATAAAAGATTCCTTGGTTCGAGACGAATCGACTGACTTACAATATTAATACATTTTATTAAATAGTATGGAAGTTATGCTCATTTATAATATTTGAATCATCTGTTTCAAACAGAAAAACTTTTTTCATAGACATAATTCAAAGTTGACGCATGAATAGAAAAGACTTTTTCATTATAAATTTTCAAATAGAGTAATTCTGACAATTTTTGTAAAGAAATCACAAAGCTGGAAAAGGGATATGGTGCGACAGAACTTTTCCCTTCCCTTTTCCAGCTCAAGAAATTATCATTTCGAATACAAAATTTGACTTTTCTGATTTGTCTTTGTATTTAAAAATTTTTTGTATTATTTTGTAATTTTGTATTTTTTGTAAATTTCTGTTTTTAAATTGAGCGAAATGAAGACTTTGGTTTGTCTATTATTGAAAAAAAACTCATGCTTCCTCTATGAGGAAGCAAATACATTTGCTAACGGGAAGCAAAGTGCTCGTGAAATGAGCAGCATATAAAATTGAAAAATATGCATTTAATGTTCGCTCAAGGTCAAATTTGTCCAAAGTGCTTGTTTCTGAATAAATTGACATTATTATTGTTTCTGATTTCGTTCTCTCACTCATGGATTGTGTTTTTCATATAAAACATTGATACCTGGTTTTTTACGTTTATAAAATAATAATTAAAGGTCACTCAAGGTAATTTTCTGTACAAAATATTGATTTATAAAGAATATTGGTCAAACTATACAACGGATTTCATTGCCCAAATATACAAACCTAAATTGTACTAAAGTAAAAACTACTGGAAAAAATGAGATTGGAGGAAAATTTTGTAAAGAAAATTAACCTTGGTCGACCTATAAATATTTATTTTATTTCTCGAGAGATTAAAAAAAACTCTTCGAAACGCTTTATTACAACAATTTTATTGAAGAAAAATATTGTTTTTAGAAATAAAAATAGTATAATTTTTACATACATTCCTTAAAATAAAAAATTACCCACGAGAATTGTAGAAAATCTTTCAAGGAATAAAATGATTGTCCCGGAATTTAGAACCGTAAAATTAATTTTTCAAAAACACGAAAGATGTTCTAAATTAAGCTAGACTCGCGACCTGGAAAAATCGGGAAATGAAAGTGAATCTATTTTTTGACCGGAAAATAACGACACTTTATTAATTGATCAGCTGTAAATATAAATTAACTCATGTTTTCAGAAACTGAAATGTAGCTCGAGTATTAAAAATTGAACAGTAATTGATTTTACAAGACGATTCTAGATCTGTTCAAAATTATATTATTTACATATTGTAACGTTAAAATTTGAACTAATTTAATTCGAAAGCCTTAGTAGCTAGACAAATGTAAACATCCGATAGAGTCTTCATAAACAATATTCAATTTAAAAATCACTTCAAATTAATAGATTCATAAATAAACGCCTTTATTCAATTTCAAAATCTTATTCAAGTATTGTTTTAGTATAAAATATTCCACTTTTAATCCATTCAATTTGGAATTATTAAATTAAAAAAAAAACAATTTTCAATATTAAACAATTCGAAACTGAATTGTCACAATTTCAGAGTGATAAATTTAAACTTTGAATGTTACAATTATAATTTTTCTATTTTTTAAATTTGTAATTTGAAAGTAAAAGTGTTGAATTTTGATTTGTAAATAATAGTTGAACAACGTTTAATTTAGGAAAAATTCGAATAAGTTGGAGGTTTTTGAATGTTTCCAACAAAAAAAATTAGGAGCTTCTCAAAAATGTTGAAAAATTTAACAAAAATTTGTTTAAAAGATTTCTGGAATATTAAAAAAGCTTTTTTATTCCGAAAAAGAACATAACTTTAAAAGAATTTTTAAAAATATTTACAAACATTTCAAAAGATTTACAAAATTGGAAAAAAATATGGAACCTTTTGAGGAAATTTTTTTTCGCATGATTTTACAAAAAGTTTAGAAAAATGGGAATCACTTTAAAAGATACTTAAAAGTTCCGACAAAATTTCAAAAATAATTTGAAGAGGTTTTAAATAATTTAAAAGAAAATTGATACTTTTGATGATTTCGAAATTAAATTCTGACTTTTTATTTTGAAAAATTACATAAATGTAAAAGAAGGTATGAAAATATGGGATGATTAAAAAAATTCCGAAAGGGATGACTGAAAAATCCCGAAAAATGAAATCTCCGACACTATTAAGTTGCCGCATTAGTAAATTTTCGAATAATAAAATTCCCTAAATTATAAAATTTTCGAACAGTTTATAATATTACCAAACTGGAAAACTCCCGACAGAAAATATTCAAAACAACAAATTCCCGAATTATGGAATTCAGAAATTTAAACATGAAAAAATTGTTTTTCAATCAATATTATTTATTTATTAAAAATACAATAATCAAATATTCTTATCCAATATATTTTCTTAATATTAAATTTTTTTAAATTATTTTTTGAATTTAAAGGAACAATATAATTGTATAAAAATTGTGTTAAAAAATAATTTAAAAAACACGTGCGCTTTGAAAGAAAAAAAATGCTCTCTCCAAATTTTCTTCAAACCGAATAACATTATTCAAACAAACTTTGCAGGATTCAATTCAGCACCGATTTATATCGGAATTAATTTTGTTTATTTTTATTTTTTTTTAATTTTAAATTCAATTTTTGAGAACGTTTTTCGTATGCACATTTTCAAACACAATTTTTCATCCAGAAATACATACATTTTTTAATTATGTTTATAATTATGTTTATGTAATATTGTTTGAATTTAAAATAACAATAACTGAAAAAAAAATATTTCTGAATAAAAAATTTTGTTTGAAAATGTGCATTGTATTTTTTAAAAGTCACAAAAAACGTTCTCAAAAATCGAATTATTAATTTTAAAAAATTAAAATAAATAGAAACTTCGAGATACGTCAGTGCTGAATTAAAGCCTGCAAAGTTTTTTTTGTTCGAAGCGCACGTGTTTTTAATTTTATTTTTTATAATATTTTTATACAATGTTAGTTATTTTAAATTCAAACAATAATTTTATAAAAATTAACCATTAAAAAAAATTCTATGAAAAAAATATTTGATTATTGTATTTTTAATAAATAAATAATATTTATTAAAAAACCATTTTCTTAATTGCTTAATTTCGGGAATTTTCTAGTTTTTATGTTTTATTATTCGACAATATTCTAACTGAAATTTTATTATTCGGGAATTTTCAAATTCGGTAATATTGTATACTGTCCAGAATTTTATTATTCGGGAATTTTCAAATAGCGGATTTTCAGATTTCGGCATTTTTATAATTTCGGGAAGTTTACAGTGTCGGAAATTTTATTATTCTGGATTTTTCAGTCGTCCCAAAAATATATCAAAACATTTTGAAAGATTTATAAAATTGCAAAAATGTTTTAATTGGGAATTTATTTTCAATTTGAATGGTTCTTGTCCGAATTGGTTACCATCAGTACGCTTCGAGGAGTATGATGAGAGTTGCTTACAGCGCTCCAAGTGGCTGTTGGCAAACTATATCGATGGGTGCTATCAGGGAGTAGTGGAGGGTAGAGGGGAACTGACAATTTTCGCCGGACGCGCCGTCTATATTTATCGCGGGTAACTAAGCACACACCGCATCTACGTTTATAATATCTTTGGTTGGGAGCACTGCATGCCAGAGATATCCGCGTTCTGACGCAGTTCTGACGTAGTGGAGGGAAAATTTTTTTTGAAAACAGTCGCAATAGAAGAAAATGTCGAGATGTTGAATCCATTGCTAATCTCTTAACTAAATTACATTCACTGATCTCGAAACTTGCCGGTTTTCTTTTGCTTTGACCGTTTTGATAATACTACGCTGCTGTTGGTGCACGGCGCTACTGCGCGTGAGTTCGGGGGATTTAAAACTCCATCTTTGATTTTTTATGCGCATTCATATGTCTCGAAAATGAAAATGGAGAAAATGGTTGAGCACCCCATGGAGCTCAGAGCGAATTGTCGTAAACGCCAGAGGTGGGAAATTGCCGATCTAATAGAATAAGAGAATATCAGAAAATGTGAAAAACATGCGCTGATAACTGCGTCCTCTTGGCGGATGCACCTAAGAGCTACTTTGAAGGTGCACGTTGCGCGTCGGTAAATGATGAAAGTTAGCAATTTCTGAAATGATTTACCTTTGAAGTTTCTGCTTGAGGAGCTACCATTAGCACTAACTGAAAAGTGCACAATTATTTACCACCAGAGTTTGTAAATCTCGTAATAAAGAACAATTAATTTTTATTTCTTGACTTTATAAAGCCTGCCTTTTTAAAGCGGTCTTTCTTTCCAAAATGAATCTTATTTTTGTGCGTGTCCAAATGTGTTCGGTTTTTATGCTTGTAGCTAAAAGTTCTTTTAGTTTCACTCAAAAAACTAAAAAAGTCAGTCGCTCAGAAAGCCTGTTTAGGCTATAAATGTCTGTTAATTAAGTCTATCAATAAATATTAAGAATTTACTGCACCATCAGTTGTGTAACCCAGCAAAAAGGAAAGTATTGATACGAATTGAATTGAAAAGACTAAGACACCCTGCAAATCCCGCTTTGCGACAATGACGCATTCGACCTATGTGTCAATGCGTGTAAATTCGTGAAGACGGTATTTCAATTTTGAATCTTTCTATACGTACAAATATGATGTCAAAGACTAAATTCAGGGAATACACTTCAATGCGTCAGCACGCAAACGCCTTAACATTGGTCAATGCGTCTGAATTCGCGAGAGTAAAATACACACTTGAATTCGCCCCAATGCGTCACGGCGAATTTCAGCAAGTGTTTATTTATACAATTTAATCCGTAACAGGAAAACCAACGTGCGGCGCATATAGAATTTATTGTAAATGTTTAGTAAATTGTCTCGTAGCTCAGTGGCGGGTACTCTGGACTGATCTGTGAGGGATCACTGTTTCAAGTCTCGACGCATGCACATTTTATTAATTTTTTTTCTAATTGACCTTGACCACGCATTCATATGAATTCACACGCATTCAATGCGCGCTGTCTCAATTCATCTGAATGCGTCTCATTGCCTTTAAGTGAATCAGAAAACGGGATTCACGCGCATTACAAAAATGTTAATTCGCCCCAATACGTACCAATCCTTTTTTTTTACTGGGAAATCAAAGTTTCTAAATAAGTGATTTATGACATGATAAAAGATAACATTTTAATTTCATATGATTTCTCAATAGTATATTTATTTTATATTTCAATATTAGGAAATAATGCTGTTATTAACCATTTGCTGCCGCAGTATACAATTTGTAAACTTTTTCACACTTTTAAAGAAATAAGAAAAATGAAATAATTGGCAAAAACTTACAATATCTTAATTTACGAAATTTGTAAACTGTCAGTACCCGTAAAAAAATAGATACCGGTACCAATAATAAGATTTTTGGACAAGTTTCAAATGATTTAGATTTTATAATGATTTATTTAGAACAGAATTTAAAAGATTTTAAGACAATCAAAACATTTTGTAGGAAAACTGAATTATTTCAAAAGATATTTAAAAGGTTTTAAAGTTTTAGAAAGATAGTTAGATGACATCTTTGCTGTTTTTTCGAAAGATATCGTTTTTAATTTACCCAAGTATTATAAGTTTAAAGAAGATTTTTTCATTGACATTAGGGTCGATAATGTTTATTTGTTTTGTGTTCTACAATTAATTTTTAAAAAAGATATCTATTTTTTAATTTACTTAAAAATAGATATCCTTTTAAAAATTAATTGTAGAACACAAAACAAACAAAAATTATCGACCCTAATGCCAATAAAAAATTTTCTTTACACTTTTAGAAAGATGTTAATATAAATTACAATTTGAAAAATTTCAAACACTTTTAAACCAAAAATACATTTTTTAGTATTTTGAAAAAAATGTAGAAGCTTCTTAAGAATTCTGAAAGAATACGAAAATTTTCTTAAGCATGTTTTAAGGCATTTTTTTTAATTTTCGAGAATCTTCCAAATTTTAACAAACATTCGAGTTTTGAAGAGATTAAAAATATATTAAAACTTAAATAGTGTTCTGAAAATGTATAAAATTTCTGCAGAACTTCGTTAGGCAAATTATATTTATATAACTTTAAAAACAAACTGATAAAACGTAATTCCTTGTTATCAAATCTCAAAATATACTTTTAGCTCAAATTTAAGTGTTCAAAAACTTTTAACAAATATACAGTTATTCGAAATTTTTATTTTGTAATAAAAATGATTCTAATTGTGAAAAAATAATAAGCTTTCAAGGAAGCCTTTTTTAAATAGTTGCTGTTCTATTTTTGTTCCATTTGTTTGGGGTACATTTCTCGGAAACACTCCGTCGATTCTGTGAAATAGAGGTGACGACTCGAAGACTCCTCTCGCGCTTTCAAAACAAATCCACACTTTGACTTACAATGTTGTCAAGGAACGACGCTTTTTAAATTTTCTTTTTCGGGATTCTTGAGTCGTCTCATTTTTTGAAATGTTTAAAAGTGTTATAAAATATTTTTCAATTTTCTTTAAAAATTATTTTTTCAAACAAAAAAAAACATTGAAAACTTTCCCAGGAATGTTAAGAAAAAATTTTAATTTTCTTGAAACCCTTCAAAATTTTTCAAAAGGTTCCAAAATTTTATTTCAAAATCTTTAAAAATCTATAGTTTCTTTTAATTTTTTTAAAATCTTCTCAATATTAAAATTATTTTTTAATAGATTCAAAACTATGTTTCAAATGAAGTCGATTTTTTCCCGATTTTTTTTTAAATTGTGCAAATTTATCAAAATTGCCTTAAATCTTCCAGATTTTTGTTGACAATTTTTTAAAAGTTTCTGAAATGTTTAAAAATGTTTTTGAATATTTGCTTGAAATTAATTTATCAAAATAAAAAATTATTTTAGAATTTCCAGAAACCTTAAGATAATGTTTGTATTATCTTTTCTTTTCAAATCTTTTTAAATATTCTCTTCAAATTAATTTTTAAAAATGAAAAAATTATTGTACATTTTCTTAGGAAACTGAAGAAAACTTTGTTATCCTCTTCAAATCTGTTAGAACTCTTAAAAAGCTTTCCTTTTTTCAAAATCTTGAAAAATTTGTATTATATAAAAATTTTTTCTGAAATCTCAGCAAAGAACAAACTGAAAACAGCCACTAAAAGTTATATTCAACAGAATGCGAACAGTCAGGTTTTCGACAACAATGGATGCGAAATCTTACGATACAACTTTTAAGAAAAAAGATATATATATATATATATATATTTATATATTATTATTCGTATTCGGTTTTGATTCCTTGGGAATCGAACCGAAGGGCCTATGACAAAGCCACCGAACGCGTCCTCGGGTTGCGGATAGAGGGTCCCTGTACCAAGGGTTTCTGCTGAATATGGTTACAATAATTAATAAGCAGTCGCGGACAATTGTCCAGGGTTGGTCCCGAAGGAATAAACCCTAAGCGAAGGCGTAACAACCGTACCGAAAGCTGAATGGCACCTGGGCGAGGTGTCTCAAACGGTGACTCTATCGGTGACGGTGACATAATCATTAAAGTTTAAAAGTTTCTAGTTTTGAAGATTTATTTTCTGCCAGAAGTAACAATTTCAAAAAATATGTTAAATTTTGAACAACAAAAAAAGGACTAATTTTTAATAAACATTTTTTTATTTTCTATCATTTTTCACCGTGATTTACTAAAATAATTTATAAGACTCTTTTTCGGATTCTTCAGTTGTATCATTTATTGAAATGTTTAATAGTATATTACGACCCTAGGCCAGAAAGTTGGATTTCCGGGCGTGTGTGATATGAAGGCCGAGGCGAAGCCGAGGCCTCATATCACGCACGCCATGGCATCCAATATTTCTGGCCGTGTGTCGTATACTATTTTTCTTCATCCCGAGCCGAATGTACGTTTAATAATAATTAATGTTAATTAATAAAATGCGTTGTCGGCTGCTAGCTCGGATGCTTTTTCTTTTGTGGCCTGCTTCAGCACGCGCGCCACCTCGTGTAGCGCCGCTGCTGCTCTCGGGTCAGTTGAGCGGATGCATGGGATTCGGTCGCCCGCCCGACTTTTTCAAAGCCGAAGCGGAGCCGAGGTTTTGCTGGTCGGGGCGGGTATCAAAACACATATTTTTTATTTTTTAGTAATACTTGTTCCTCGGCCGCAAAACCTTCAGATGAGGAGTCGACCATTTCAAATAATAATTAAAATTTCAAAAAAAAATCAATAATAATAATAAACAATAACGTTCAACGATCAGTTTTGAGGTTGAACACACCGACGCCTTTTTTTCCATTCACCTGTCAAGATAAATATTTTTCAGAGGCTAAGTACATAATAACACAATACTGAGCGTTGCTACGTCAGGTTGCTACGTTAGCGAGCCACAAAAATCTCGCAGCCAATCAGAGATCGGGTTAACTCTAGCAGGCCGCAAAAGCCACTGTTCCCGGACAGAAATGCGGCCGGAAAGACGTACTTTCGGCTAGGGGACGAAGAAAAATATTTTTCAATTATCTTTAAAAATTATTTTTTCAACAGAAAAAAACATTTAAAGCTTTCCCAGGAAACAAAATTAATTAAGAAAATTTCTAAGAATTTTGAAAGGTTTCAATGAAAGAATATTCTTCAAATTCATATAAAAATTTTCTAATATTTATAAAATATTTATTTTAAAAACAACGAATTTTCAAGAAATAGTTACATTTTCTGTCAAGAAATGAATTTTTCACCAAGAAGATTTATTTTAAACCAATAAAAAAACAAGTAGAAAAGTTAAATTTTCAACCAAAAAACAACGAATTTTCAAAATATAGTTCAATTTTCAATAAAAAATATCAAAATTTAACCTTCAAAATTAATTTTCCATCAAAAAACGACGAATTTAAAAAATATATATTTCAATTAATTATAATCAAGAAAAAAATTAATAATTTAGATTAAACTTGAAGTAATAAAAAAGCAAATAGAATAGTTAAATACTCAAACAAAACAACAAATTTGCAAAAAATAGTTAAATTTTCAATCAAAAACATTAATTTTTAACCTTCAAAATTAATTTTCTACCAAAAAACAACGAATTTGAAAGAAAAAATATTTAAATTTTTAATGAAAAAAAAAGAATTTTTAACCAAGCAGTTAAATTTTAAATGAAAAAACAACGAATTTTCAAAATATAGTTACATTTTCAATCTAAAAGATAAACTTTATCCTGAGAAATTAATTTTCTACCAAAAAACAACATATTTGAAAAAATATACTTAAATGTTCAAACAAGAAGATTTATTTTCTACCAAAAAAAATATATAGTTCAATTTTAAGCAAAAAAACACTAATTTCCAATATAAATGTTTAATTTCCACCAATTTTCGCGGCGGTGTATCAAAGATTTTAAAATATTTCAAAGTTTAAAAGATTTTAAGATTTTTAAACAAAATTTCGTAATTTTGCAGTGACAAAATATAAAAAAACTATTGGGTAACTTTAAGAGACATTTCAAAGTGTTGAAAAGATTCAAAAATAATTTTAAACTTGAAAAGATTTGAAAAGAATTCAAACAAAATGTAGATTTTTAAAGATTTCGAACAAAAAGTTTAGAAACTTTTTGAATGGTTTCAAGAGAATATTCTTAAGAATCATAGAAAAATTTGAAAGGATTTTTTGTTATTAAAAATTAATTTTTAGACAAAATTTTAAAAGATTTTAAATAAGCGTAGTTACATTTTCAACCAAAAAATAAAGAATTTTCGAAAAATAGTTACATTTTCAATCAAAAAGATGAATTTTTAACAAAGTAGTTAAATTTTTGATACGAACGATTGAAAAATTTTCAAACCATTTTTGTCTTTTCTAAAAAATGACTTTTCTACCAAAAATCCATAAAAGACCAATTTTCTACAAAATAGTTAAATTTTTAACCAAATAGTTGAATTTTCAACAAAAGAGATTATTTTCAGCTGAGAAAGATGACATTTCTACTGAAAAGAAAAATTTATAATCCAAAAGGATGAATTTTCTATCCAAAAAGACAAGTGTTCGATAAAACAGTTCAATGTTCGACCCAAAAAGATGTCTTTTTAATGAAATAGTTGCATTTTCATCAAAATAATTTAATTTTAAACCAAGCAGTAGAATTTTTAACTAAAAGAACGAACCTCTCTTTCCATCTCCACACGTTAGAAAAAGAGGTCCTTTCGACATTCGACACGGTATCGAGTCCCAGTCCTGAATCTTCTCTACCGACATTATCAAACTGGAAAAATGCCGCGCTGCTTGACCACTCAAGTAGGAGCGTCTATCGTTTATCTTAGTTCAGTGGTGCTAATGGAACGCGACTTTTTGAACTGCGCAGGCGTCGCGCAAGGGTGGAGTAAGGAAGAATACTAAGGTTCTCTTCGTCACTCCTTCTTTACGCGACGCCTGCGCAGTTGAAAAAGTCGCGGTCTGTTAGCACCACTGTCTTAGTTCGTAAACTGGCTAGGTGCATTGGGGGCGCTTTGATTTTAGTTCGCAACAGCTTAGGTACAGAGGGGGCGCTGCGGAAAATCACTTGTGACGATCGCACGCCTGCGCTCATCTAAAATCACGGAAATGCTCAGTACTCGACCCCTTTTTCACATATGATAAAAACGAAAACTGTTTTACCACCAACTATACCGGGAAATATTTAAAATAAAGGAAATTTATTTTGTGAATTATTAAATAATAATTCAATTATTTATATTAAGGCAGAATAAGAGAAAGGGAGAGAGAAAGAGACAAAAGCGAGACAAACTGAGAAAAGAAACAGAAAAATCTGTTTCTCATCTCAAAGAAATAACCTAGTTAGACTATAAATAATATATATAATTTTCACCATAAAAGTCGAAAGCGAGACAAACGAGAAAACAGCCAGAAAATCTGTTTCTCATCTCAGAAAAATAATGTCCTCTGATTATAAGCTAGTCTATGTTTTATCTTCGCCATAAAAGTCACCGAGACAGATTTTCTGGAGAGTCTCCTTTTTGAAAAATATGTATCTGCTTCGAACTCTCTTAAATTCTGTCCCTGAGAAACGTTTCAAGTCTCCGTTCACGTGCGGTTCAAGCACTTATTCTATATCGTAAAATAAAATTTAAGTGTTATATTAAGAAGGAAGGAAGGGTCTCAAAAACAAATTAAAAGATTTGTTAGGAAAATTTAATAGTTTCCCACGTTTTATCAAAACTAAAACAGAAATAAAATAACAAATGTTCGGAGATCCTAGACAATTTTCCCAAGATCTGCGTTTAAGTGCATGCAAGCCCTCAGCAATAAAAATATTCAGAAATAAAATTATTTTTGACACTCTTCCTTCCTAGGTCAGAAATTTACGACTTTTGAATATTCGTAGCAACCCCAAGTGTTGAGAGCCGAGGCGCTTAAAATTTGAAGTGGGTGTGGTAGACCGCTGGCCACAACCTCGAGCGTGGATAAGGGTAATCAAGGAACCCCAAGAAAATTCAAGAAAAGCGAGAACATGTGTTCACTCTGACTCTGATTGGGGTTTCTTAGATTAAAGGCCCTCCTCCAAAGGGAGGACCCAACATTTTGATTGGATAAAACAAACTTCCAAAAGTAGGATCGAGAAGTTGGAACCCTTACCCAAGACCCTCGGAGGCCTCGGAGGTAAAAGACAAAAATTTAAAAATCAGATTTAGACTATCCCTCGAATTGAGAAGTCACCTCTTCTCTCTCTACTCTGGGAGTAGTCTTTATATTTTAACTCAGCCCGAAAACTCGATTGGAATTATTCAAAAATAGTATTGTTTCTCTTCTAAACAATAAAAGCGGATATTTAATATTATTCCCTCATTATTATTATTACTTTTCCTTTTCACTTGCCTATCTTTATAGGGTTTATATTTTTTAAACGGACCGCGTTTACTTTCGAGTCCGGCCGGTAACGACGCGACAGATACAAAGGTCGCGATACCCGGGTCGTGACAAATTTTTGGTGACAGCGGTGGGATTCGTAAAAAATATATAAAAAGTGAAAAGTAAATATTCAACATTTCGGACTAGTGAGTGTTTTGAAAATTTTTAATGTCGTAAAAAGTTACAAGAAACAACGTCATCTCATACCCAACAATGATACATGGCGAGAATTGAAACTGAAGATTCTCAAAATATCTATCAGATCTTCGAAAGAGAAGTTCCTTCAACCGTTCCTGAATACATCCAATTGCCTGGAAACACAGTTCGAAGAACTGTAATATTATATAGAAACCCTTCAAGCAGACATATAAAAAAGAGAATCCTCAGGAACATCACAAACCTAAGAAACTGGGATACTGATGATGGATCACACGTCATCTAAAAGGTTCTATTTTTGAAATAAATAGGAGGAACCCAACGCTTGGAGCGGTTATACTTGAAGTATAATCCACCGTGGGACCAGGACCAACGATTATACAGGGGTGTAATCCATCGCTGGACTTAGGACACAGGACATCGGACACTGACAACTGGATCTGGACCAACGAACTCCCTCTCACCGAGTACCAAGCAAGAAGGATCATCAGGATGCTGAAAAAGAAAATTCAAGTGTCAGTGCGGGAGTGAAAAAAGGGCAATTCCGTATAGTGAAGTTTTTAATATTAAAGGGGAATGCTGAATGTACAACAAAAGCAGTAAGTCTCGCATGCATTTGTTTTTCTTTTCCTCTCTCTGCCTTAATTGTCTCTTGTCTCAGAAGGTTGGGCCAAAGTAAATAAGATGTCCAAAGATAAATTATATTTTAGGGTCCAAATTTTTACGTTAAAATTCTTTTAAAATCTTGTAGCTTACTGTCAATAATATTCTCTTTTAATGTTCGTAACCTCGGGGTATGTTTGACAGTAATTGTGAATATTTATGTCTTACTACTCTAAAAGAAAATTGTTGGGAGATTAAAGTCGTCCTTGACGATTATTCCATTGAGAAGTTCCTTGTGCCAAGAAGAGATCCCAATTCGCAAAAATTGCTTGATATCCAGGAAAAATATTCTAACCGATTAATAAAACTATGTCGGATAAAAACGTGGACAAACTGTCTTGAAATCTGTACTTTCAACGAAAATCATGCAATGACTTTCTTTTACCCCTTAAACAATTTCCACAAGCCCAAATCTAGAGTTTGAACAGGGGATACAATGTTTGATGGATCTGTCCACTACACTTCTACCACAAAACTAACACCTTTCTTTTGGGAAATAACAATTTATTTACATGGGAAGACACAATTCTTTTTAGTGCCAAGAAAACAAAACCCACCCCCCGAATCTCTCATGGTTGACACTCTATTTAACAACGACCTTTTCAAGCTCTGTAATATTCTGACCTGGGGAAATTGTCTCGAAATTCGCGTTTTCGACGGAGTAAATACCGCTGGGTTCATTGCACCTCTTTGGTGAAATGAAAACTTACCACGCCAGAAGAAGAAAATAAATATCTCTGCGTCACCCGTGTGATTAATGAACTCTAGTGAGAAATACAAATCTTTAATGGACCTTGGTCTTTTCTTTTCCTTGCACCACGATTGACCGTTATAACGATCTTTCCCACACCGTCCGAAGATTTCGATTCATATTACAATACGAATAAACTCAAAGTTTGTACCCTCTCTGAAGTGGAAGGCTTTTTAAAGATTTGCACCTTTGACAGAAACGGCATAGCTGAATTTCAGGCTCCTATTTGATCCTGGTCTTTATAAGGGACTTGTTGATAAATCCTACAGGTGGGTGCGAATAATCTATTAATGAAAATTGAATATATTAACTATTTTATAAAATGTTACTAGAGAATACTACCTACCTGTGCCTTATTGAAAAAACTTTCGGTCATTTCGCTATAACTATATTTGATGAAGAAGATGTCCCATACGTGTATTTTGTACCCGTTCTCGAATCAAATCAAAATTTCAACGCAGATCTTGACGATTCGACTCAAGAACTCGATTTCCACATTTTTCAAATTCGGCAATTAGCAAACTTCTGGGAAATAACGATTTTTGTTGACACCTGTTGTTTTCGTTTTATAGCTCCTTTTGAAATTCTCTAAGGACTCTAAGGATATCTTATAGAACCCTTTATTACGGAAGTAAATCTAAAAAAATAAATATATATATACCCTATAAAAATGCTCATCGACAACACCATATATATGTGCCAAAGACTTACATTTCCTGATCATTGGCTTTTTATTATCCATACAGAAATTAGTATTTATAAATTTATCGCTCCTTTTGGCCCAGAAGATCCAGGTCGTGAATTAGACCAAGATTATGTCCCTTATGAAGACGATCTCTTGAACGAATTACAAATATTTTATCCTTGCCAGGTGAAAACCTTTGAAACAAAGTGGCATATTACTTTGATTTCTGATAGATACCTTTGTACCCACGAAATTAATTTTGTGGACAACCCCCAATTATTTTAACCTATCAAAAAAAAAAAAAAAGAAAAAATTCGATCTCATAAAATAAAATGGAAGGGGAATAAAATCCAGCCCCCGGTTCAAGCAACACTTCGCTGAACGACCATTCTTATTTACCCCAAAACCCCCAAATATTTTCTCAAGTCCCAATTCCCACCATCACGTTAAACGTTCCTAATCATACCTAAAACGGGAATAATGACATGCATTCTGACCCCAATATTATTCCTGAATTCAACAACCTTGATTTTCCTGCAAATGGAGAAGGATCCGGAGTCAATTCCACTCCCATGATCCTGTACTCAATTGGTGAGAATGGCGAGATCCAACCTTATCAATTTCAAGGGCACCTTGGAAGCCTACCCCAACCCTCAACCCAATTTCCCAAAACGTCCCCTTTAGCACTCCCCCATTAAGTGCAACCTCTGTGAATCCACAGCCAGAACTTACAGAAAACACTTCGCCCCGTTACGCTAGTCTGAAAATAGCCTCAGACATGGTACCTCCCTTCGACGGAAAAAATCCATCAGTTATAAGTTTCATACGCGACTGCAAATTCGCTGAGCAGTCTGTACACCCTGGAGATCGTCCATTTTTAATTAAGTTGTTCAGGAACAGGATAAAGGGAGACGTTGATCTTTATTTACAAAATAATTCGGAGCCTACAAATTTAGACGCATTACTTAACACCCTAAAATAGGTATTTAGTCCTAAGCGAGTTTTGAGCCAACTCCAGGAACAAACGTCAAACGTCCTGCAAAGATCGGACGAAACCGTCATGCAGTACGGAATAAGAGTGAGCAAACTCTTGAGAAAAAACTTAGAGGTCATTGAGCAATGTTTCCATCCCGATGCCGTACCAGGCATGACCCTAGAAGCTAATAAAAATGCCGTTTCTTGTTTCATTCGAGGATTACATGCGGAAATCGAGAGTAGAGTTTCTAGAAAAAATTATATCCAAACTCTACAAGACGCGATAAACTCGGCAGTCATAATCGAAAATGAACTGGAGTATTTAAATATGATTAGAAGCGCCAAAAATATGACAGGGGCAGGCACAAAACAGCCCTCGTGACCTTATTTTAAGCAACCGCCAGGATATTTGTCAAGGTACCAAGGTGTACATCAAGTTGCAAAAACTGAGGCTACTCAGAAATGGCAACAGCCCGAAAATCCTCGCGGTTGTTTTAAATGTGGAAAGCCTGGACACTTCAAGCGTGAATGTCCACAGGCCGACGTAAGTAGACCTTACAATAAAACGCAAAAATTTATTTGTAAATGTGAATTTTGCGGCGGCCCTAATCACTATGAAGAGTCCTGCCTTGCGAAGAAAGGATATGAAATGAAAAAAAAATATTTTTTTTGGAAGGCCCCTCCTTCAACCAGCCAAGGAGAACGGAGGAACGATCCAAGGACAGATCAAAGGGGTGCGAAACCCGTAGGGTCATTTGCAGCCTCAACGTCTCAAAAACGTTAAAAAAATCCCACTATTTTCCTCGAAAGTCACGCTTTAACGCAACAAAGGGTTGAGATACTAATAGACACTGGTTCCAATCTGAAAATCATAAAAACAAATTTAATTCATAACGATGTCCCGATTAATAAAAATAAACTCTACAATCTAATTGGAATTGGGAAGGGAATTACACCTACAATAGGGGAGGTAACACTTTTAGTAAAAGGAGCCCAAGTAAAATTCCAAGTACTCCCCAAACAATTTAGACTTAAACAAGATGGAATTTTGGGAATGAAATTTTTAAAATCCCAGGAAGCAACCTTGAACTTCAAACAAAATTCTGGGGAACTAATTTTTAATGGAATAACAATACCCCTAGAAAAACATAGCACTTTAGATTTACCTCCAAGGACCAAAAAACTTGTTACATTGCCTATTAAAAGAACAAAATTTGCAAACTGGGTATTTAAAAAGGATTCAGGCCGGACCTGGTGTCTACATAGGAAAAGTTTCAGTAACTCCCAAAAATGGGGAAATACAAGTTTTTGCTATAAATTCAACCCCCGGAAATATAGAACTAACTTTACCACCTGTTCAGTTGGAGGATTATGATGTCGTTTGCTCACATAAGGATAGTCTTAATAACAACGAACCTTATTCGGAAAAACAAGTTGCACATACTCGACGGATGTGCGAAATTGTGAAAGGGTTAAATTTAGAAGATTTGTACGAGGAAGAACGTATTAGTTTAATTGAAATAATCAACCAATTCCCTTATCAATTTAAGTTACCTAACGATAAACTCACTTGCACAAGTACAGTTAAACATAAAATTATTACCACAGACGAGAAAATTATAAATGTCAAACAGTATCGTCAACCTCACATTCAAAAAGAAGACGTACAAAATCACGTAACCGAATTGCTCGCCAACGACGTCATAATACCCTCTAGCTCCCCTTATAACTCTCCCCTTTGGGTCGTCCCCAAAAAGCCTGACTCTCAAGGAAGAATAAAAACGCGCATGGTCATCAACTATCGCGCTTTAAATGAAAAGACTATCAGCGATGCCTACCCTCTCCCTAACATAACCGATATACTCGATCAATTAGGGGGCGCTAAGTATTTCTCGACCCTTCACCTCGCCTCAGGATTCCATCAAATCCCAATGGATCCTCAATCACTAGAAAAGACCGCGTTTAATTCTCCATATGGGCATTACGAGTTCAAACGAATGCCCTTCGGTCTAAAAAATGCTCCCGCAACTTTTCAGAGAATGATGGATCAGGTTCTATCTGGGCTTCAAGGAATCGAATTGTTCGTTTATATGGACGATATTCTAGTCTACTCGAGTTCCTTGGAAGAACATGCCATCAAACAGAAAAAACTCTTCGGAAGGTTGCAAAGTAACGGGTTAACTCTTCAGCCAGATAAATGTAACTTCTTTCGAAAGGAGAATACTTATCTAGGGCACGTTATAACTCAAGACGGTGTTAAAGCAGACCCCAGAAAAATAGACGCGGTCAAAAATTTCCCCCGCCCCAAAACACGCCGCAATATTAAAAAATTTCTTGGTTTAATCGGTTATTACAGGCGCTTCATACCCAATTTCGCAAAAATAGCTAAACCCCTCACCTACCTTACCAAATTAGGTATAAAATTTAATTGGGGAACTGCTCAACAAACAGCCTTCGAAAAATTGCGAGATTTAATAATTACCGAACGCATCCTTCAGTACCCTGATTTTAGTAAACCATTTTTAATAACCACAGATGCCTCAGATTATGCTTTAGGTGCAATACTTAGTCAAGGTGAGATTAGGCAAGACCTATCAGTTGCATACGCCTCTCGAACATTAAATGATGCTGAGACTCGCTATGCAACCGTCGAGAAAGAACTTTTGGCTATTTTATTCGCAGTAGAACATTTCCGACCTTATCTTTACGGAAGAAAATTCACATTAGTAACGGATCACAGGCCTCTCTGTTGGTTACATAACATAAAAAACCCGGGTTGTAAATTAAACAGGTGGAGATTGCGGCTAGTTGAATACGAATATACGGTCATTTATAAGCCCGGAAAAATAAACGCAAATGCAGATGCACTTTCGCGAAATCCTGTAGCCAAAAACTGCGAATTTTCACAAGAAATGAGTATCGAGACGAATATAATAAACGATAAATTCGACGACGACAAAAATGACACCTTCACTTCCAGAGACCTGCAGCAGGTACATGCAATTGACTGCACCGTACCGACTTCAGATTTCGAACCGGCAGTAATGACAAACGATGACTATCATTTTAACAATCTCTCAATTAAAAATTGTTTTTCCGTTTTCGTTTCTAACCTTGAATCCTATCCCCCAGACGAAACTAACAATGAAACAACTGAAGACAACATTTTTAGTAGTGAGGAGAATCTTCTGACAGTGAAGGGTACGAGACTGCTGAAGAAATCTCAGAGTCATCGTTTTTAAAAAACATTTTTTATAAAGACCTCTCTCTCCTACAACGGGGTGCTGCCAAAAGCAATATCCGTACGCCCTGGGAGATGAAGTCAGATATGTCGAATAGCAGGGATGTCTCTATCCTACAAAGATCGCACGCCTGTGCTCATCTAATATTACGGAAATTCTCAGTACTCGACCCCTTTTTCACATATGATAAAAACGAAAACTGTGTTACCACCAACTATACCGGGAAATATTTAAAATAAAGGAAATTTATTTGTGAATTATTAAATAATAATTCAATTATTTATATTAAGGCAGAATAAGAGAAAGGGACAGAGAAAGAGACAAAAGCGAGACAAACTGAGAAAAGAAACAGAAAAATCTGTTTCTCATCTCAAAGAAATAACCTAGTTAGACTATGAATATAATATATAATTTTCACCATAAAAGTCAAAAGCGAGACAAACTGAGAAAAGAAACAGAATATCCTAGGTCAGACATTTACGACTTTTAAATTTTCGTAGCAACCCCAAGTGTTGAGAGCCGAGGCGCTTCAAATTTCAAGTGGGTGTGGTAGACCGCTGGCCACAACCTCGAGGGTGGATAAGGGTAATCAAGGAACCCCAAAAAAAGTCAAGAAAAGCGAGAACATGTGTTCACTCTGACTCTGATTGGGTTTTCTTAGATTAAAGGCCCTCCTCCAAAGGGAGGACCCAAAATTTTGATTGGATAAAACAAACTTCCAAAAGTAGGATCGAGAAGTTGGAACCCTTACCCAAGACGCTCGGAGGCCTCGGAGGTAAAAGACAAAAATTTAAAAATTAGATTTAGACTATCCCTCGAATTGATAAGTCGCCTCTTCTCTCTCTACTCTGGGAGTAGTCTTTATATTTTAACTCAACCCGAAAACTCGATTGTAATTATTCAAAAATAGTATTGTTTCTCTTCTCAACAATAAAAGCGGATATTTAATATTATTCCCTCATTATTATTATTACTTTTCCTTTTCACTTACCTATCTTTATAGGGTTTACATTTTTTAAACAAACCGCGTTTACTTTCGAGTCCGGCCGGTAACGACGCGACAGATACAGAGGTCCCGATACCCGGGTCGTGACACACTCGATACAGAGTGTAATGGCATAGGTCGAGCTGCGTACTAAGTTTTGATAGATGGCGTTGAGGGGGCCAAATAAACATGGCCGGCGTTTTAAATCTTGGCGCGAACGAATCTTGAAGGGACGAATACAAGTTAATGAAAGTTTTGATAAATTTAATGATTTCAATGAAACCCGATTAATTTGGGGAAATTCGATCAGAATTTAATAATTCTTGGGGAATTATTTAAATGTTAGGAGTAACTATTATCTTCCTTGTCTCAATAATAGCAAACGAGAACTATAATATAAGAAACGCGTATTAGTTATTAGTCGGCAAACTAGAGGAGGCTTGAGTGTATTAGAAATAAGAAACGTGTGATCTAGATTGTAATTATACACTAAAGAGCAAAGACGGAAAGCCACTAGAGTTCAAAGGGTGTCGGCGCCGCGCTGTCGTGGCGGGAACCTTTGAAGGCGCGAGTTTGGTGCTCGTAAACATGTCATGGTTTTAATGAAGTATGGGATTTTGGGACGGTTCGCGGGTCGCGTGTTGGAACTTGTTGGAGACAAGTTCGGACTCGCGAGACCGCGGAGGCGTGAATTTTATACTTTAACCTATTTTACTATTGGCTAAAAGTGATGACGATTTTTCTATCTTGGATTTTAACTGGATAGAGTAAAACGCGTGGGGTAGCTCCCACCACGATTTTCGCTCTCACCAAGCTGAGAATTCTACAGGAGAAGAAATTCGATTCCAGCGCTGGTGGCCATTACAATTGGCGCAGTCGGTAGGACATTTCCGTTGTGCCGTACGAAAAGTGGGTCACTGGAACAGAATTCAAATCTGAAATTCAAGGTCGCTGTCTTACCAGAACTGGATTTTTCTCTGATCATTAAAATTCAAACTGCTGAAATGAAATGTCGCTAACCACCGAGGAAATAGAATTGATCAATCTAATCTTGGATTCAACTTCTTCAATTTGGCAACCATCGGCCTGGATCAGTTTTGAAGACGGCTGGGAAATTTATTTTCCTATCAGCATTGGAATACTCAAGTTTGTCGAACCTACCAATTTCAACCCGGATAGTGACCTCAGTGACTTCGATTACGATTACGAGCCTGAATTCCAACTTTGTAAAATCAAGGTCAAGGAGAATCATTATGAAGTTCAATTGGAACTTCAACAAAATAGACAGCGATCCTCCATATAGGAAAAGAAAATATCTCCTTCCTTTAAACGAGGAATTGCTAATAATTTCCTCGAACAATCAGATTTTCTGTGCATTTCGGATAACCCGGGGATGGAATTATAGTAGTTTCTGGGCCCAAAAGTGTGCATGAAATCTGACAGAGGATAAAACCTCTCACTGTTCCTGATTTCCTGAACCCGTGAAGGGTACTGGCACCGTTGGACCCCCCCCCCCACTAGGAACTCTGCAGAAGGGCCTTCTGAAAAATCTGCAAGGAAACTCTCCGTAGTGAAGTGCAGTGAACAGTGAAGTGAATTTGGCTAAATAGTGAAGTGCAAAATTGGATTAATCGAATGCTGAATGATGAGCGAGCCTCGATAATTCTAGAGCCGAACGACATGTAGTAAGTCAGAAAATAATTTGTGTGAGCTCAGGTTTCAAAGGATTAATTTGAAATAAAGTACATTTAGTTAAATGGTAATTTATTTCAAATTCCCTCAAATAATCTCAAAAAAAAAAACCAGGAGTTCACAAAATCCTCCAAGGATCGATAATGAAGTTCGCACAATGAGAGATCAGGATCCTCAGCCTGGGCCCTCTAGGGCCCCTGACGTTCCATTTAATAGTAGAGCCTCAGAAGTTGCAAGTCCCCCTGATCTGCCATTTAGAGACCGTTCCGTCGGCTCTCCGGGCGTTGACTCGTTGCTGAATGATCGCGGTATTCCGAATGATCTGTTTATCAACCATGAACTAGTTCGTCATGAAACTTCAGTTCAAGATTATTTTTCCGAAAGTGGTTCGGGTATTTCGTTGGCGGGAACACAGAATCCTGAAAGAATTCCAAAAATCATACGTGATTTGATTCCTGAATTCAATGGGAAAAATATGTCAGTTAAAATGTTTATTGAACATTGTCAAGCCGCAAAATCTTTAATAAATTTTAGAGAATTGCCATATCTGACCCTCTTAATTAAAACAAAAATTACTGGTGAAGCTAGAGTTCACATTCAGGATAGATTTGGAACTGACCTGGATGCAATTTTAAAAATATTAAATCAGCTTTATTCCCGACAGGAAGATGTCAGTCAATTAGCTCAGGAACTATCGATCGTTATGAAAAAATCAAATGAAACTATCTCAGAATACAGGGCACAAGTCAGTCAAATTTTGAACAGATTAATTACCCAAGTACTTAAAACTACGCCGGGAGAACGTGTAGTTGGCATTTGTGAAGCCTATAAACTAACGTCAATAAATAATTTTTTGAGGGGTCTTGATCGAGATACTTACTTGCAAATCCATGATAAAAAAATCGCGACTTTAGACCAAGCTATTTCCCTTGCGAATCAGGTTGATTTACAACTCAAGAGCTGGGATAAGGTCCACAATAAATCTGAACCTGAACCAGTAAGTACGGTTAGAAATAATCTTCACGGAAATGTAAATCAAAAACGAATTTCGCATTTCTCTGCTGAAGATAGATCTAGAGAAATTGTCAAGCGAGAAAAACCTGATTTAAGTAAGGTCCAGTGTTTTCTATGTCAAGAAATGGGCCATTATAGGACAAGTTGTTCTAACGTAAGAACAAGACAATCTATTGAGAGAAGGAAGATGTCGCGTTGTTTTTATTGTAACAAAAATGGACACATGATTAGTGAATGTCGAGCAAAGAAAAAACGTGACGAAACAAAAAGCTAGCACAAACCAAACTTTTTTAAGGGAAATTTTGAGTCACACAATAACAGTAATTCCAGATTTAAGGGTGAAGATGAAGGTCCAATAGCCGGAACTAGTAAAAGGGTTGTCTTGACACTAAGAAATAATAATGAATTTGAACCCTCTGCCTTAGTGGAACTAGAAAACCCAAGTTTTAGGAAGGGGAAGAATAGTTTTTTAATTGATACTGGAGCAAGTGTCACAGGCATCGTAGAGAATACATACCTAAGAACAATATGACCTGAAACTTCAGTTTCAGGTCAGCCCTGAAGAAGTGAACTGCAATGTTCACGAAACGTCGGCAACATTCATAGTTTCGCACACGATTGAAACCCGAAAAATCTTTGAATTTTTAATTTAAATTTATTATAAGAATAAGATTTTTAATTTAGTAGGGATCGGAGCCAACATGATTCCGACAAAAGGGGAAATAATTATGACGATGAAGGGAGTGCGAGCACCTTTCCAGCTGGTCTCTGATAACTTTCCAATAGAGAAAGATGGTATCATTGGACTAATATTTTTAGGATTACACAAGGCAATCTTGAATTTCTCAGATGATACTGTGCAGTTTGGGAATGATAAGTTCCCTTTTATTGAATATTTTTCCTTGAATATTCCTGCCAGAAAAAAGATCCTAGTTGAAATACCTCTTAGGAAGACAAAACTTCGAGAGGGTTATGTGAGACGGATTAATTGTGGGCCAGGTATATTTGCAGGAGAGTCATTGGTGACTGCTCATGAGGGAAAAGTAAAGCTTTTAGTTATTAATTCTACCGCAGAAGACATTAATATAACTATGCCAGCTGTAGAATTGGAGGAGTGCACTGTTATCCCTTCGTCGTCAAGTTATGCCGAGGAAAATAAGAATCAGAACAAAAAAATACAAACTGCCCGCTTTGCCGAGTTGTTAAAATTATTTGATTTTTCTGAATTGAAACAAGAAGAGAAAGATAATCTCCTTCCTATCCTTTTCGAGAATGTAGACCAATTTTATTTACGTGGTGATAGACTTGGTGCTACTAATGTTACTACACACAAGATTATCACCACAGATCCCACTCCTGTCTATACCAAGCAATACCGATATCCCAAAATCCACCAAGAAGAAATCGCTAGACAAACTAAGCAACTTCTTGAAACAGGGATTATAAGACCTTCAGGTTCACCCTATAATTCCCCTTTATGGATAGTCCCCCAAAAGGCTGATGCAGAGGGTAACAGGAAATGGAGGATGGTGATTGACTATAGGTCATTTAATGAACGAACAATCGGAGATGCTTATCCCTTGCCCAATATAACTGATATTTTAGACCAATTAGGCGGAGCGCAATATTTTTCAGTTATGGATTTGGCATCGGGATTCCATCAAAATCCAATGGACGCCGATTCCATTGAAAAAACAGCTTTTACCACGCCTTACGATCCCTACAAAAAAAGATTCATTTAAAATCGATTGACTGCAATTCAAAAATAAAATCGTCAAACGACAATTTTGGTGAAATACAATTCAAGTCAAATATAGTGAATTGCATTTATTATCCAATTGTTAAATCGCAATTGAAAAATTTGTCAGTGAATTGAATTGATTGTCTGCAACTGGAGTGAATTGTAGATATGCAATAGAACCAGTGTGCGGTCTATTGCACTGAATTGTTTTGCAAGCCAATGAACCGTCTTTTGGATTTAATTGACGACTTTCAATTCAAAAAGAATTTTGTAAATGGTTTTATATTATCCAATAGAGGTTAATGTAAAAATGGAGATTGGTCATGCGATGCATCTAATTGCATTGAATCGCACATAAATTTATAGACCGGAATTGTTTTTAATTGCAGTTTTGCAATAAAAGTTTAATTTATTGAATAATAAAATAATACGTTAATAAATAGTATTATTGAGGAGATTGAAGTAGTTAATTGATAATAAGGAAAAAAAGTTGTTATATAATTTGTACCTTTGGACTAATTTTCAGTAAATATTGATTGTTTAATGAGAATAAAAAGTGACTTTGGATATAAATTAACAATATAATACAAATAATATTTACCGAATTTTGTTGACTTAAAGTACTTATTAAAACTAATTCAATATTTAATGAATAAAGTAAAATATTTAAATTGGAAAATAATTGAAAAAATCAATAAGTGTTGAAATAAAAAAATATATTTTCAAAGTATATGCATTTAATAGTATAATAAGTAAAAAAGGTGTGATTTCTACTAAATTCAAAATTAACATAATTTTTTTTTTAAATGGAAAGATTTGGTCTAATTAAGAGAATGAAATGTATATTTATTTTATTACATTCATTTGAAAACTGACAATTCAATTCAATTGACATCATTCCGTAATGATGAAATGCCACCAATTGCATCTTTATGATTTAAATACATTGCGTCAATTCAAATCCATTGAGGTACATTCAATGATAGTTCTACCAATTGCATTTAATTGCAAATGCTCATTTCAACATTTTCATTTAAATACAATTGGCCTTTTTTATTTGCAGGGATCACCTGGAATTCACAAGAATGCCTTTTGGATTGAAAAATGCACCCGCAACTTTCCAAAGGGTTATGAATCAGGTTCTGAGTGGATTGCAGGGGATCGAATTATTAGTGCACCAAAAAACAAGAAAAATATTAAACAGTTCTTGGGGTTAATAGGATATTACAGAAAATTCATCCCTAACTTTTCTAAGACTGCAAAACCATTGACATACTTAAAGATAAAGTCCGTTTTATTTGGACAGATGTTGAACAAAGAGCTTTCGAAATTTTAAGGGACATAATTTGTTCAGAACCCATCCTCCAGTATCCTGACGTTGCTAAGCCTTTTCTCTTAAAAACAAATTCTTCCAATTCTGCTGTAGCTGGAGTACTTAGCCAGGGTGAAATTGGCAAAGATTTGCGAATAGCCTTCGCTTCGAGAACTTTGAACAAGGCTGAATTGAATTATTCTACAATTGAGAAAGAATTGTTAGCAGCTGTTTTCTGTATCCGTCATTTTAGGCCTTATCTATATGGAAGGCGTTTCACTTTGGTAACAGACCACCGACGCCTGGTGTGGCTTTTTAATTTAAAGGACCCTGTTTCCAGACTCGGGAGGTGGAAGGTCAAGCTGGGCGAGTTTAGCTTTGTGGTCGTGTATAAACTCGGAAAAATAAATAGTAACGCAGATGCGTTGTCAAGAAATCCTATCGGCAAGTTGGAAGACTTTCAACCTCTTGAGCTGATTGACAAGAAACTTGTTCCGATAACTGCAGATCGCGAACATGTCTTCTGTATCTCAGCTCAAACAGAAAAAGAAACGAATCTAGTTGCCGAAGAGGTAGATTGGACTGAAACCCTTGGTCGAATGTTTAGAGAAAATGAGATTCTGGAGTCTCTGGAAAGTGCTAGCCAAGAAAAATCAGGTGTCTGTGGTTCAGGCGTGGTACCCGGAGGCTGTGTGCCTGAAAGGAGAATCTTAATTGATTCTGATGCAGGACCTATTGTGCCCGGAGGCTGTGTGCCTGAAAAGAGAATCCTAATTGATTATGATGCGGGACCTATTGTGCCCGGAGGCTGTGTGCCTGAGAAGAGAACCTTAATTGATTCCGATGAGGGACCTATTGTGCCCAGAGGCTGTGTGCCTGAGAAGAGAATCTTAATTGATTCCGATGAGGGATCTATTGTGCCTGTAGGCTGTGTGCATGAGAAGAGAACCTTAATTGATTTCGATGAGAGATCTATTGTGCCTGTAGGCTGTGTGACTGAAAAGAGTATCTTGGATCCCGGTGAGAGACTCCAGAGTGGTATCAGAATGGCTCAAGTTTTTACTTTGATCGAGACTTGTATTATTTACAGCAAAGATAATTTATGGATGGGGAAGGGACCAATAACTCATTTCGCCTCGCTTGACGGATCCTTACCGTCTGAAATTAATGATGAATTAATAAGGGTCGGACTGTTTTCACCTGAAGATTTGCGTGCAGAGGTTGTCAATTTTGGGGAAGTAATAACCTTCGATAAGAGAGGAAGGTATGTTTTCAGTTTGATGGTTAAGGATCAACAAGATGAACAGTTGCCGATAAACAACTTATCAGCCTCTTTTCTTGCTCTCAGGAAAGCCATGGAGACCCTGGGCGTGACCAGTGTAAAAATATCCAAGACAGGAAATAATCTCCCAGAATTAAGCTTGAACACCTTTGAGCAAATTATTAGACAGCATTTTAAAGGATCAGGTCTAACCGCAATGATTTGTACTGGCGAAATAATTATTCCTGATAAAAATGAAAGGGAGGGAATAATTAAAGAGTACCACGAGTCAGTTGTGGGAGGACATAAAGGAACCTCTAAAACTTATTGGGCTATTAGATCAAATTTCTATTGGGAAAATATGAAAGAAGATTGTAAAAGAATTGTTGGACAATGTAAAAATTGTCAAAGAAATAAGTTAGTTCAGAGGGGAACTCGCATGCCGAGGATCATAACAGATACCCCCAAGGAACCGTTTGAAAAAATCCAGATAGATTTAGTGTGACCACTTCCCAATACCCCCAAAGGAAATACTCATATCTTGACTATTCAGTGCAATTTCTCTAAGTATTCGGATGCACTTGCCCTCAAAGTTACCGACTCTGTTACAATTGCTCGTGCACTTGCCGAGGAATTAATTGCCAGGTATGGGGCCCCCAAAACTATTCACACGGACCAGGGACGAAACTTAATCAGTAGGGTAATCAAAACACTTTGTCGAATCTTTAAAATCCGAAAAATATAATCTTCTGCTTACCATCCACAAAGCCTTGGTTCCCATATAGAAGTCATCAATCTTTCATCGAATATATTAGATTATTCGAGGGAGCTAGGGACTGGGATGATTGGCTGAGATTCGCTGTGTTCTCCTACAACATCAAAGTTCACGAATCCATCGGATATGCTCCTTATACGTTGGTGTTCGGGAAAGAGGCTTATTTTCCCACTAGTTTTCCATCTGGACTTCCAGACCGCACCTATTGCGATCACTTGAAAGAACTATTCTCGAAGTTGGATAACATCCATTCTCAGGCTCTTGAAAGGCTCCAGATTGCTAAAGAAAAGGCAAAACAATATTACGATCAAAAATCTAACCCTAAATTCTTTTAAGAAGGAGCTCAAGTATATATAAAACAGGAGGTTCGAGAAAATAAGAAATTTAGCCCTTATTTTTATGGTCCATTCATCATAAAAAAATTGTTAGGGGACAGGAATGCTCTTATCGAAATTCGACCAAATTACACTAAGGTAATTCATTTTGATAGGCTGAAACTTTGCGCTTACCCTTGTAATGATGGATAAACAAATAATTCAAGTACAGCTATCGAATGCGAATTCCTGCATTTTCTTAAATCACCCCAAAAGATATGTAAAAACATAGAATTAAAAATGGAATACCTATTATTAGGAGTTCAAGATACTTATATTAATTCTGAATAAAATTGATTAACAACACAAATAAAAGGGGTTTTTCAAATTAAAATAATTTTTAATTGATTGAACGTTTAATTAGATTTCATTATTTTAAAGAAATATGAATTAACAATTTTTAATCCTTATATTAAATTCAATTAATAAATATCAGTGAAAATAAATTGAAACTAAATAATAATTATTTAACAAGCATACGAACCATTAGTTGAAATTCAAATAGTCCTAGTTATAGGATGAATCGGACAGGAAAAACTGAAAGAAATAATTTTTCACAAAGTAATTGTTCTTATTAATGAATTTATAATTAAATATTAAATATACTTATCCGATAATATTCCTAAAAGATGCGGCATGATGATCAATCTTGGGGGAAGGGCAACGTGACCTGAGGAATTATAACTATGAATTCAAATTTCAAATGAATTCCCGCCAAAAGGGAAAAAATTCTTCCTCTTTAAATTATAGTTGTCAAAAACATCTGAAAATATAATATAATAAATAAAAATACGTTTTCTCAAATTATAAATTGATTTATTACTGAATTCACAAAAGATAAATTAATGCTCTAACATCGATCGAGATATTGATTCAGATCGATAGGAATGGGCCCTAATTTAAATAATACGCCCCTGAGAATCTACGGCCCTTATGAACTTTTCAAAGGCAATCATTTCTAGTACGCAACAAGTGCCTCATAGGAAATCTGAGCAAAATTCAAAGCAACTCGTTTTTTTATGCAATCTCTTCAGGAATAATTTTATTTTTCGAAATCAAATTAACAATATTTAAACGCATAATCTAAAATCGATCAATAGAAGATACCAAATAAAAATGGCATTGAGTAGAATCTTGAGGATCATTACCGAACCCGTAAGCAGTTTTCTTTTTTCCTTCGAATTTTATTATTAAAATCCGTTGCTTCAATATGATAGGGATAACGGAAGCTCAGAATAATATTACAAATGAGTCTTAGTCCTGAATGTGTTTTCTTTGACTGGAATTGTTTTGAGAAATTTTGAAAATATATTTCCTTTGTCCTCTTATTTAAATTTTGTTAAAATTCATCGTTATGGATAAATTCACCCCCTTGTTCATTTCAAAATTGATCAATATATAGTTAAAAGTTTGTCATAAGGACAACCGCAGGATTTCGCCGGGAGCGGCTGCTAATCTGAAAAATTGCACCCGCTTCCAGCGAAATCGCGGTAAAATTTCAGCTGTAACCACGTCTCACGACC
>CAKNYM010040088.1:0-67623 GCA_932195095.1 Andricus curvator
TATGTCACACACGACCCCCTTTTCCAGGTGTTGTGGGGGCGGGAAGGCACCCCTGTGAAAGAACACAAAAAATAACTAAGGCCACACACGAACCCTTTTCCAGGTGTTGTGGGGGCGGGAAGGCACCCCTGTGACAGGTCACAAAAATTACTTATGTCACACGCGACCCCCTTTTCCAGGTGTTGTGGGGCGGGAAGGCACCGCTGTGACAGGGCACAAAAATAACTTATGTCACACACGACCCCCTTTTCCAGGTGTTGTGGGGGCGGGAAGGCACCCCCTTGACAGGGCACAAAAAATAACTAAGGCCACACACGACCCCCTTTTCCAGGTGTTGTGGGGGCAGGAAGGCACCCCTGTGACAGGGCACACAAATAACTAAGGCCACACACGACCTTCTTTTAAACGATCAGGTAAATACGAACATTCTCATATCGTGAGAAACCCATATTTGACTCGTTTTTATAAGAAAAGTAACAATAATTTTCAACTTCTGCCTTTTCAAATCCCTTTATTGATAGTTCATTTAAAGATTGTATAAGTTGGTTCCCAAAAGAAAAATTTGTTGCAGTCCAAACAGAGGTGACACCCCTATTCTGCAATTTAACCGAACACTCGTGGTATAATGATAATGATAAACATAATGATAATAAATTAAAATAATTACGTATAATTATTTATATTATTAATGTTATTCTAAAAACTGGAGATAATAGAGAAACAAATTTTATTTATTATAACAACATTTTGTATTTGAAAAAATCATTAAAACCAATGCTAAGTTAAATAATTTATTTTAACCTGTAATGGTCGCGCTCTCGAAAACGCGGAAAAGTATTGTCCACGTATCTCGTGATATCCAAATTTTAAAGTTCAAAAAATTAAATTTTCAAAAATATGGACATATAGAAAAGGGCAAGACGGAACTTTTTTATATTTGCAGTTTTTTCGTCCGATGATTATTTTTAATAGTAAAAATGAAAAAGTGAAAACAAAATTTCCCCAAATTCAATTATTTTTTTAAACATAAATCGTCAAAACTCAGCTAAAAATTATTGAAACTGTTTAAAATTTGGTATACGCACGCAATGTACCCTAGCAATACCTACAAAATGAAAAAAAAACAATCAAAACTGCAACGGCAGAGTCGAGTCGAGGAAGGGGCCATAAGCGCGGGAGGCCCACTAAATTAGAAAGATTTAGATCAAGAAGTTCGGGGTCGAGAGATCTTCTTCACAGGTGGCAACAGTCGGCGAGCGCGATTAGCAGCGAGAGCGTGAATAGTGAAGGGGAAAAAACGGCGGACGATAAAAGGAAAAGGGAACGTGTGGGCGAAGATGCGGAGAGGGGCAATGAAATTAAAAAAGTTAAAACAAAGAAAAGAACACCGGATAGAGATAGGGATGAAGGGAATATGTTGGCAAAATTAGAAGCTCTTATAAAGGGGTTTAGAGAGGAGACTTGCGGAAGATTGGATGAGGCTTGCGAAAGGCTGAATGAGATGCTGAGGCAAGGGGAGGGGGTAAAAGACGAAGTAAGAAAAGTGAGACAAAAGTGGGAAGAATAGGATGAATTATGGAAAGGAGAGAAAGAGAAGGTATGGAACAAATTGGAAAGCATAGAGAATAGACAGAGAGAGAATGAGGAGGATAGAAAAAGGTATATGAAATTGCTAGAAGAGAGAGTGAGCAAACTAGAACTAAGGAATGAGCATAAGGTTGAAGAGAAAGGCAGTTTGTACGAAGCGAGAGAGTGTGAGGTGGTTAGGCATGAGCAGAATGAAAGGTGGCGCTTGAGACTCATTAAGGTTGAAAGAAGAATGGAAGAATAAGAGAGAGTGAAGAGGAAACGGAATATAATAGTGAAGGGTTTGAAAGTGGACAGTGAAAAGGAAGAAGAAGAGATTGGGAAGATGATGAGAGACATCGGCGCGCAAGTTAGAGTAGAAGGTGTAAGAAGACTAGGAGGGGAAAGAATTTCTGTTTTTAGTGAAATTAGGGAGTGAGGAGGATAAACATGAAGTTATGGAGAAGAAGTTATTGAAAGGGAGAAAAGAAAGAATCGAAGGAGATCTGACGTGGCGGGAAAGGAGAAGAAAGTGGATAATCGACCGAAAGGCATGGACTGAGAGGAGTAAAGGTAATAGGGTAAGGATAGGGAGAGATAGGATATGGGTAAACGGAGATATATGGATTTGGGACGATGAAATAGAAGATCTGAGGGAGGGTAGGAAATGGGTGATGAATAAAGGGGACAAGACAGAGGATAGGGGGAATGCAAGTATCACGGGGGGTTTTAAAACGACGAGAGGACTTGAATGCAAGGAAGAAAGGTGATAAATGCAATAAGGGCGACGTGAAAGTAGCGTTCTGGAACGTTTCAGGACTAAAAAACAAGGACAAAGGATTTTGGGGAGAATTGCAGAAGTGAGATGTGATAATGATGAGTGAGACGTGGGTAGATGAGAAAGAATGGAAAGGCATGAAAAGAATATTACCGAAAGCATATGAGTGGAAGATGCAAGCAGCGAGAAAGGAGCATGTAAAAGGGAGAGGAATGGGTGGCATGGTGTCAGGGGTAAGAAAGGAACTGGTGGTAGAGGAAGAAAAGGGAGAGTATGTAGAAGAAAAGGACGGAACAATGGTTAGAAGAATAAAATTAGGAAAAGTTATTATGGATGTAGTATGCGTGTACAGAAGAAGAGGCGAAGAGGGAGGATGGAGAACAATAAGGAAATGGACAGAGGAAAAAGATGAGAGGTTGGCCCTAATAGGGGGGGACTTGAATGCATGGACCGGGGAACAAGGAGGAGAGGTATGGAATAGTGAAAAGGAGATGTTCATGAGAAATTCAAAGCAAAAAGAAACGGACCGGGAGGGTAGGAGGCTTCTGGACTTGTTGGGAGAAACGGGATGGTTCATTTGTAACGGCAATACCAAGGGGGATTAAGAAGGGGAATATACGTACGCGGGTATAGGAGACACCGTCATAGATTACATTCTGGCAGAAGAAAGAATAAGGAAGTTGATGGTTAAAATGGAAGTGGGCGACGTGATAGGCTCAGAACACTTTCTGGTGATCGCGACAATAAGAGGTGGTAGACCAAAGCGAGGTAGGGGAAAGAGGGAAGGAAATAGAAAAAATAAATTCAAAATGGGCACTTGGGGGGAGGAAAAATTAAGAGAATTTAGAGACAAAATAGAAAACGAGGAAATAGCATGTTTGGAAGAGGAAGGAGTAGACAAGCTGCTAGAAAATCTCAAAGGAGTGATTGATAAAGTAAGTGAAGAGGTGAGACCAAGAGAAGAAGAAGGGGGGTTTAGGAGAGGTTGGTGGGACGATGAATGCAGGGAAAGTAAAGATAGGATGAAGGAAAATGTAAGAAAATGGAGGAAAGGGGAAATGAAAAAAGGAGAACTCAACAGGAGAAAGAGAGAACACGAAAAAATGATAAAGGAGAAAAGACAGAAAGAGAAGGAAAGGTACATGAAAGAGGTAGAGAAAGCTGTAAAGGAAGGGAGGGAATGGGAAGTGATAAACAGGGAAAGAGGGGGAAGGAAGGGCATAAATGAAGAAATAGGAATGAAAGAGTGGACGAAGCACTTCAAGGGACTGTTAGGAGGGGTGGAAAATAGGGTAAAGGGAGAAGGAAGAAAAGCGGTAGAGCGAGACGAGGACAGCGCAAACGAGATTAGTAGGGAAGAGGTGAATGAGGCGATTGATCGGTTGAAAAGAAATAAGGCAACAGGAGAAGATGGCTTGGAAAATGATGCACTGAAATATGGGGGATTAGGAGTGAGAGAAGAGATGTGGAAGATTTGCAATAAGGTATGGAAAGGAGAAGGGTGGCCGGAGGAATGGAAGACAGGCCTGGTAGTACCGTTGATTAAGAAAGGAGAGGGAAAAAGGGCAGAGGAACATAGAGGGATCACACTCATGTCGGTGGGATATAAAATTTATGCGGAAGTGCTGAGACGGAGGTTAGAAAGACAGGTGGAAGAAAAAGGAAGTATACCACACAATCAAACGGGTTTTAGAAAAGGGATGGGAACCATAGGTAACATCTACGTGCTCAACTATCTAGTCAATAGGAACCTAGGGCGAAAGAAAGGAAAACTAGTTGCACTGTTTGTCGATTTTAAGGCAGCATTTGACTCAGTTAACAGGAGGGTGTTATGGGCAGCCATGAAAGAGAGAGGAGTAGACGAAGGATTAATAGAGAGGATAAGAGAAATATTCGTGGAAACTAAGATAAGGGTGAATATAGGAGATAAGAAAGGAGAGGAATTCTGGACAGGAAGGGGCCTGAGGCAAGGGTGTCGGTTGAGCCCACTTCTGTTTAGTATTCTTCTGGCAGATTTAGAGGAGAAGTTGGAGAGGAAAGGGAAAGGGTGAACAACGTTAGGAACAGGCAAAGTGTACTCACTAGCATATGCAGATGATGTAGTGCTAGTAGCGGATGATGAAAGAGGTATGAATCTGTTGATGAGAGTGTTCGAAGACTATGTGAGAGAAAAGGGTTTAACTGTGAATGTGAACAAGACTAAGATGATGTATTTCAGAAATAAAAGGGGAAGATTAGAGTATGAACGGAAGATAAATGGCGTGGTGGTGGAGTTGGTGGATGAGTTTTGCTACCTAGGATTTTGGTTCGAAACTAGAGGAGGAAGTGACCTGCAGGTGAGATAGAGATTAGAATGCGCGAGTAAAGTAATGGGACAAGTATGGGGTATAGCAAAAAGAAGGTTTAAGGATGACTGGAAGATGAGAGTATGGATGTTTGATGTATTAGTATGGTCAGTGTTAAGCTATGGAGTGGAAATTTGGGGATGGAAAGAACATAAGAGAGTGGAAAGTTTGCAGGAGAGATTTTTGAGATGGGTTATGGGAGTGAGTTATAACTGTCCAGGTTATATGCTGAGGGAAGAAATAGGACGGGAAAAAATGGTGGTGAGGCAAGTGAAAAGAGCTTGGAACTTTGAAGAGAAACTAAGAAGGGGAGAAGGAAGCAAAATTGCACAAGCGTGTGTCCGGGAGGTTATGGATAAAGAGAGAAGGGGCAACGTGGGACGTTCAAAATGGGAGGATGAGAGATATGTAATGAGGTTTGATTGTGGTATGCAAGTTAGGGGCAAAGAGTGGAAGGAAATAGAGGAAGAGATTAAGGCAAGACAAGGGGAGGAAAGATGGGGGAAAATCGCTGATTCAAGGTACAACAGCTGGTATAGAATGGTGAAGATGCAGGGGGAGCCAGAGTACCTGCAAAAGATTAAGAAGGAAAGCAAATGGAATAGAGTGGTGAGATTCAGAATGGGAGAGGGTGTAAGAGCATGTAGGTATTGGATGGATGAAGAAGAGAATGTGTGTAGAGTATGTAAGTATGAGCAGGAAACATGGTTGCATGTGTTAGAGAGGTGTACAGGTGACGAAGGGGGAGGGGAGAGCATAGAAGAGAGAATGAAATGGATTCTGAATGAAAACGGTCAGGGGGAGGAATGGATGAAGAAGCTGGAAGAGCTGAGGGAGAGAGCTGGTGGCACAGGGTAGGGAAAAAGCCAAAAAATGACTCCTAAAGAAGGAGAATTACGAAGTAGTGTTGCGGAGTAGAATCCAATTATGAGATTGTTAGTGGTAAGAGGAAATGGAAGCCCAGGGCAAAGTCGCAAGCGTTTAGATATAAGAAAAATAAGTTAAGACGATATGTAGCGAATAGTTCATAAGATAGTATAAGGCTTGTTTGTAAGAATACATGTAATGGTTATGTAAAGACTCTCAAACCCGTAAAAGGGAGAGAGTATAAATAAATAAAGAATGTATACGCACGCAATGTACCCTAGCAATACCTACAAAATGAAAAAAAAACAATCAAAACTGCCTATTGTATAATAATATTTAATTGCAAATTGAGACCGGTCAATAAGCACGTTTTTTTAGTTTCGGCAAAGAAAAGTATCGAGGAAATTTCAGATTTGAAAGAACTTCCAGTGAGACATTTGTTCCTCACTATTAAAGTAAGATTTCTGGAAATTTTTAGATCGATTCATTGAAAATTGACTGAAATATCCATTATGTAATGAAGCACACGACGCCGTTTACGATGGCAAGCGCTTCTCAACGTTCGCTTGTACCCTCGCCGGTACTCGCCTATAAGGGTCGCGACTTTTCAATAATAATTAAATATTTTAAAACCTGCCTCTTGTCTCCAATTGATAGAAATTTGACTGCATTATATGGTTTTGACTTTCTTTTGTTTTCAGTGAATTAGCATTTAATTAAAAAGTAGAAAATTTCTTCCTTCGCAATTTTTTCCACTCTTTACTTTGTTTTCTTCTTTACAGTAATAAAGAATGTAAACAAACCGTCTAGTGCCTTTGTTTTGAAATTTTCGACGCAGCGCCGTATAACGAATCCTTGGATGTTGAATGTTACTATTAAAAATTGTTTTTGAATTTATCAAATATACCATCGAAAATGAAAAATAATGAAAACGAGCATTCACTGTTGGATTTAAATTCTGGGAACAACCTAATTAAAGCGGGGAAATTTGATGACGAATTTTTAAACAATTCGAACTCATATATTTCTCTGTATAATAATTTTAACAACTAAAATCTTAATTCGTCTTCATCCATCTTCATAACAAACTAAATTCTTTATTACTGTAAAGAAGAAAACAAAGTAAAGGTTGGAAAAAATTGCGAAGGAAGAAATTTTCTGCTTTTTAATTAAATGTTAATTCACTGAAAACAACAGAATGTCAAAAACATATAAAGCAGTCGAATTTCTATCTTTTGTGGGCAAGAGGCAGTTTTTAAAATATTTAATTATTATTGAAAAGTCGCGTCCTTTATAGGCGAGTACCGGCGGAGTACAAGCGAACTTTGAGAAGCGCTTGCCATTGTAGACGCTATCGTGTGCTTTATTACATAATGGATATTTCCGTCAATTTTTAATGAATCGATCTAAAAATTTCCAGAAATCTTACTTTAATAGTGAGGAACAAATGTCTCACTGAAAGTTCTTTCAACTCTGAAGTTTCCTCGATACTTTTCTTTGCCGAAACTAAAAAAACGTGCTTATTGACCGGTCTCAATTTGCAATTAATTATTATTAAACAATAGGCAGTTGTGTTGTTGGAGATTTATAATTTTAGTTGAACATTCATCTCCTTGTTTGAAAAATCGTTTATTTTATTTAAAATTAATTTTTTTAACTGAAAATAATTCTTATTGGTTGAAACTTCATCATTTTAGTTGGATATTCATTTGTTTGGTTAAAAATCAAATTATTTTGTTGAAAATTAGTTTTTTAATCTGAAAATTCAACTATTCTATTTTTGATCCATTTTCGATTGAAAAATGTATTCTTTTGCTTGAAAATTGAACTGTGGCATTTTCTCACCTATAACTTGAAAAATTCCATAATGCTACCCAGGGTCAAAACATAAACTGAAAGCTGGGTTAACTTATTATAATTTTAATCTTTTGATTGCAAGTGACATATCGTTGGAATCGCCAAGAAACGTAGATTCCGAATATAATATTTTTAAATTGCTGATTGCAAAATTTATAAACTTTTATATTTGGTATTTTATTCCTCATTAGGATAAAGGACGCCCTCCGCTAGCAAGACTGGACGCGCGTCTCGGGCTCAGTCAGCCACGTCAGGGGAAGTCGAGTGGAGAGGGTAAGTCGACCAGGTAGACGGCGATCAAATGGATACTGCCCAATTTCTGTATAGGATAGGGCCAGGGCCTAGGGTGAACAAAGTTCACAGGCCCTAGTCACTAGTGCCTAGTGGAGGCTGTACCGATAATCAGACTCTGTTCGATTGGTGACGCCGAAAGCGTCGGTTTCAAAGCTAAATTGATGCCTTTTAGACCCCCGTGGGGAAACAACGTTAGAAAAAGTGATCATGAGAGAAATACAAAACGTAAGTGAATTCCTTATTTAAATTTTTGTTGTGCCAAATAATAAAATAAAAGTGGGTTTTGTGTGACGGAAGAGTAAACGACGAGTGAAACGTTGTGTTTTCTTGATTTTATGGAATCTTCTTCCCGGAAACATCCATCGAGAGAGATTCGTCGTGAAGCAAGGCCTCTCGTGTATTACAGGTAAAAAGAATATATATATATATATATATATACATATATATATATGAAAGAATGATACTATGAGTTTGAAATTGAATTTTAAAATAAGAATTCAATATTTTCTCATTTTCCAGAAATATTAAATAAAAAAGTAAATATTTTTCTCATTTTCTAGAATCAAAAATGGAGACGCGTTCTCGCACTCGAAGTGCTACAAATATATTACGTGCTTATGAAGAAATGGGCTCCGTATTTGAAACTGAAGATGATCTGTGTGAAAGGGAAACAGAGGATTTTCTCGAAGAAGAGAGTTCCCATGAATCGGAAGAAGTAGTTGAAGGCGAGGAAGAAGAAAGAGTTATGTGCCATGACCATACGACCAAATTGTGTCAAACTTGCGCACAGTAAAATAAGACTTATATGTTCAAAAATTCAATAAAAAACCATTGCTCAATGCTTTTCGTTGAACTTTCTTTAAATTTTTCCCGTACTTTATACGTACTGCATGATTTTGTGTCAAATAATATTTTGGCACATTTTGCAATTTTTCGCAATTTTCACATTATGAAATAACTTGATGGAACCGATCATTATGTCACCAATATCTTCTAAAAGTGTGACTCATGAGCTTTTAACATCAATATATATATATATATATATATATATATAAACCTTCTATCTTGATTTAACTCACAACTACATAATTTTCAAAAAAAAGTCATTCAAAAATTTTGTAATCACATACACTGAGAAAAAAATACTCTTCAGTAAATGAAATATTTGTTTGAAGCATCAAACGCTGCTTTCGCCCTCGTTGAAATGCATATTCTATAATTTCAAAAGCATATGCTATTGTTTCTTATTTTGTTAATTCAAATGAAATATTATTAAATTATTGAAAAATGATTAGCCTCAACTGAAGATGTCGCAGACTTAATGGTCAAATATTATCAAGTTAACTACACGTGAAATTTGGTGCAAACGATATGTCCTATGGATCGATAGCATCAGGCTTCAAATTGTGAAGTGTGGTGCTATGGTTGCAATACTAACAAAGTTTAACTGCATAATACACTGCTATAATCTATTATGAGAAATTTTAGATTCAAAGAAGGAAAATATTAATTTAAATGTAAAATATTTTTGTTTTCCAGAAGTTGAATCTAAAAATATTACACCTTTTAATGACCTCTGACAACCACTCCTCCGTTTTCTCGTAATTGTATTGACATTACATTTTTAACTATACTCCAGACATTATTCTAAACTGAGCGAATTGTTTATTTTAGTTAGAGAAGACTTATTACTCATAACTAAAGAGAATCGCAGTTTATTAAAAATCAGCAAGCACCGAGAATCGAACGCACGCACCGCACGCATAAGCCCCATTAGCTACGACGCAACGCTGAGTTCATCATAAATACTGACGGCAATCATTCGATACTTTCGGACTTAGAAAAAAAGATTCTTGAAGCTCGATGTGTTAGATATCATTTTCAAACGTACTTAAATGATTTAAAAGTAAATCAATATTTAAGAAAAATACTTTTTCAAATTTTTAAGGCGTTTGGTGTTTGAGATTTTTTCTAAAGAAATGAAAATTGTTAAAGTTTGTATCTCGGTAATTTTTTAAAAGCTTTCTCTTTTTTTAATTTAATTATAAGAAGGCATAATAACATTAATATACATTTCAAGAAGAATTTAATTATAGTTCAAATTTGTAGATATAAACAATTATTTTTGAGATTGAGAATTAAATAGAGGATTAATAAATGTTAGCTGAAACTCGCGAGCCGCATGCGTAATGCGCGATCAGAATGTGGCCGTCCAACGGGCAGATTTTTTATTTTTATATTTAGTTTAAAACTTATGCATAATATTACCATGAACATTATATTTCATTTATGAAAAACTGTGATTTTAAGAAAATTTACTACTATACATCACAAATATGTATCCTTCTTTAAAGTTTATTTCAGAATTCCATTAGTTAACAATGCTTATGAATTTGTTGGCACATTTCCTGCAGCTGTTCGGTGTTCATATATATTTTTAATTATTTAATTGATACTGACAAATGGGACGACTGAAAAATCTCGAAAAATAAAATGTTCGACAATGTGAAATTGTCGAATTCGAAAATTCCCGGAAAATAAAATTCCCGAATTTAAACATTTAAGAAAATTGTGTTTTAATAAATATTATTTATTTATTAAAAATACAATAATCAAATATTTTTATCAAAGAAGTTTTTTTAATCTGTAAAGATTGAACAATAATTTTTTTAATTTAAAATAACACATTAACACATAACACATAACATATTGTATAAAAATTGTATCTAAAAATAGATTTAAACACAAGGGCGCCTTGAACGAAAAAAGAAATTTCTCCCTAAATTTTCTCTGAACCTGATAACATTTTCCAAACAAACTTTGCAGGATTCAATTCAGCACTGATTGATTTGAAAGTTAAAAATTTTGTATTTTAAATTAACAATTATTTTTTCATTCCCATCAGAGAAGGTATTAGATTTGTATAAAATTTGACACTCCCCGTTTTTGTTAAATGTCCATATTTTGAGGCCTTCTGAACCCGAAAAACAGGTTTTGGCAAATATGTCTGTCTGACTGTGTGTCTGTGTGTATCTGTAGATTTTTAGACTATTAGCACGATTACTTTCGAAAGAATTGACATATTTGGATTGGGCTTTGGGCTCTTTGAGTGTTCTCAACTGATGGTCAAGTTTGTTAGGAAGCCATTTTGGATAAAAATTCAAGGAGTGAGAGCATTTTCAAAATTTTTGAGACCACTTTTTTTCAAGATTTAAAAATTCTATGTCAGCTATTCGTAATACACAAGAAAAAAACAATTTATCCAAATGAATTTTTTTGATAGAAAACAAATTACCAGAGTTATAGCGTTTAAAAAATTAAAAAAAACAAACGATAATGAAAAATTTAAGCCAAACAACGCACGATATGAAAAAAAGTCAAGAAGAGGAAAACGTTGCCTTTTAAACACTTTACAATATTGTCTTAAAAACTCTTACAATTTTTTTGAAAAATCAAAAATTCAAATTTTGATCGCACAAAAAATTCCATTTTGCGGTCAAAAATAGAAGAATTAAATTTTTAGACAAACAACGCAAGTTGCGAAAAAAATAAAGAAACAAAATTTGTTCAGACAAAAAAGATATACAAATTTGTTATCAATCATTTTTTGATAGGATGCGTAGTTTTTGTTTTAATCGTGAAAAATAACACTGACAATACAAAAATTAAATTTTTGGTAAAACGACGCAAGGTACGAAAAAAGATGAATCGTCAAAAATTGTGCATTCAAAAAATATCTAAAAATTTGTTAGCGATCACTTTTTGATAGGAAGCGCGGTTTTTGTTTTAATTGTGAAAAATAAAATGAAAAATAAAAGAATTAAACTTTAGGACAAGCGTCACAAGCTGTGAAAAAAATTAATTTTCATCATACCTCAATCGAAAATTCGACTTTTGATGCCTTTGGAGCGGGTTGAAAATTCGATTGTCGACCCGCTCTACAGGCATCTCAAAACGAATTTTCGATTATCGATATGATGAAAAATTGTATGCATGACTCGGGCCGAGGCAACGATTTAACGAGTGTGAAGTTAGCTGCCGAAGCGAAGCGAGGGCTGATATCAACAATATACTATGACGAAAGTTGCTCACCCAAAAAAGAGCTACAAATTTGTCATGAATAACTTTTTGATAGGACGCGTAGTTTGTGTTTAATCGTAAAAGTAGCATTAAAAATGAAAACATTTAATTTTTGGAAAAAATTAAAAAATCTACAATAACATTATATTGAATAAAAATTTTCGCCTAAATTATATCTACAAATTTTCTTAGAACCACTACGCTAGGATGCATATTTTTGGTTCAAATCGTAAAAATAACATTGAAAATAAACAAATCAAATTTATGGAAAAACGACAAAAGTTGCAATAAAATGTTCAATAACAAAATTATTGGGACGGCGATTTGTCAAGCTCAGCTTAGAGGGAAAGCGATTTGCTTCTTTGTTTTTACACCCAACTGCAGCATTGCACACCTGGCATTTCAAAAATAGTGCTTTAAGCTAACACCTCAACGCTGCGTTAGGAAGGACTGATATAATTCGAATAGCAGACGTTACCACCGTTGGAACCGTCATCTCGTGTATCACCACGCGCACTAGCGACCCTAGCGGTCACAAGTGTCAGTCGCCGTCCCCATGAGAATAAAATTCAATGCAAAATAAGGAACAAATATTAAAGTAATCATGATAAATAAAATTTGTATTTTATTTCGCAATATCTAAATTGGCTACCTCAGGCCGAGGTATAGAAATAAAAGTAATATACATTTGATATAATAGTGTAGAATATAATGTAGAAAAGCTCGCATTTTTGACCAAATCGAGTGCGAAGCACGAGATACGTGATGAGAATGTGTTCGTTAAAACCGAAGGAGCTTTAACCAAAGAGAATTCACAATCACCAAATTACAGTTGTCGATGCATTGGCCTTTAATTTGAAATGTCTGTGCACAAACGTGGGTGAAGTACAAAGACCGAGCGCGCAACGCGAGGTAAATACATTATTGAGCGCGAGGGGCGGGAACCAACAGTCGTGTGCCCTAGGCACGCTCAAACTTGCGAGTGTAGCAAACCGCGCGCGCAGCGCGCGATGACAATGCGCCCGCGCGGAGGACCGATTTTTTAAAATTATTGTTATCTTAAATTCAAACAATTATTTTATGAAACTTCAAATATTAAAAAAATTTCTTTGATAAAAGTATTTTATTATTTTATTTTAATGAAATAAATAATATCTAACAAAAACGATTTTCAAATTGTTCAAATTCGGGAATTTTCTGGTTTGGATATTTTATTATTCGGCAATTTTCTGTCGGGAATGTTGTTCATTGGGAATTTTCAAATACGGTCATATTATAAACTGTCGGGAATTTTTTAATTCGGGATTTTTTAGTCGCCCTTTTTTTACAGATTTCCAACTCAATTTAATGTGAGAAGTTGTAGGCTCCGGAAGCTACGATCATGGTTCTTGAAAGAAACCAATCCCGACGCAACTGGAACGTGTACGTCATCCGTTTCTGCTCCTTCTGTCCTAGAAGGTAAGCAAGAGCGGGAAATTTACGCGACATAACATCGGGCAACACTGTTCCTTGGAGTCAGGTCTCTAGCCGCGGATGATCTTACGCGGCAGACGGGAGCCTGACGCTGGCAAGCCGGAATCTTGTTGAGTTGGCTAATAAATGAAGCTTTCATACCTCCAAGACAGCCGATTATGAGAACTACAAGATGGACTTTGAAGCCTTGGTACAGCCTGCTCAGCTCGAAAAGAAGTGCTTGATATTTCGCCCGTTTTTCTTCCTCCTTTGCCGTGATATTACCGTCGGCTGGTGCCGAGAATTCAATCACGTAAATGATCTTGTTCTTCAGATCTTGGAGGACAATATCAGGCTTCGTAGCACTGATACGTTGAGTGGTCGAGAATGAGAAATTCCAGTAGATCTTACACTGATCATTCTCCACAACGGACTCGAGTTCCCCCTGGGCGTATTGCAAGACGGGCAATAGATCAACACCATAGAAGTGCCTCAGATGGTAATATAACACTTTTAGAGCCGCATTGTGTCTCTCTATGTACCCGTATCGTGCATATTTTGAGCATCCACTGAGAACATGTCCAAGTGTTTCTGGCTCTTGCTTGCACGCTCGGCAGTTGGTATCGCCTACAGGTATATTCATTATGCGCTCGCGGTAAACTAAGGTGTCTATAACGCTATCTTGACAGGCAAAAAGAAATCCCTCAGTCTCCGATTTTAATCCAGCAGACTTGAGAAACATGTTGGACAGACACCATGTAGCCAGAACCGTTCTGCGATGAAGACACTCTAAGCTCAGCCAGCCTCTACCCCCTTTATCTCGAGGGAGGTATATTCGAGGTACGGAAGATCTAGGATGATGACTTCGACGGATTGTCATCATCTTGCGTGTGCTTCGGTCAAGTTGCTTCAACTCATCGACGTTCCATTTTACTGCACCAAACGTGTAGAGCGGTATAGGAACGGCCAGCATATTGGTCGCCTGGATCTTATTCTTTCCAGATAATTCGGAAGCCCAAATTTTTCTGAGAATTTGGCGATACCTTTTTCCAAGGGCCGTTTTTAACGCAAGCACATCATGGGTTTCCGCTTGCGGTATTCCAAGATATGTATATGTTTCTCCAATACCAAGATGTTGAATGGTATTTCCGCCGATGAGTTGAACATCCTGATCGTGACCCGATGATATAGTTTCTAGTCTTCCTTGGTGTAGGTGGACGCAGGCACACTTGTCCAGTCCGAAGCTCATGCCAATCGCTTTAGAGTACCTATTTACCGCCTCCACAAGGACGTTAAGGTCCTCTTTCGAGGAAGCAAAGAGTTTAAGGTCGTCCATGTATAAAAGGTGGTTGACCTCATGTTCTCTTTTGTTCGGCGGGCCACATAGGTATCCAGAGCTTTTGCCTCGGAGCACAATAGATAGAGGCAAGAGGGAGATGCAGAAAAGTATCGGACTTAGAGAGTCTCCTTGGAAGACTCCCCTTTTATATGCGATATAGCTTGTAGTCACTTGTCTTTTGTCAGATGTTATGACAAATCTTGTCCGCCACAAGAGCATAAGCTCTTTTATGCATCTCACTATTTTTGGATGCACCTCCATGCATTCAATGAGCTTAATAAGTAGCTCATGGTTCGTGTTATCGAATGCCTTACGGTAGTCAATCCAAGCCATGGACAGATTGCGTCGATACCTGATCGAGTCCTGGGTGATACACCTGTCTATTAACAGGTTCTCCCTGCAACCTGCCGGACCTCTCTTGCATCCACGTTGTTCAACTATTGCACTCCATACCGGCTCGATAGATGTTAATATCCTCTCTTTGAGGATGCCAGTGAATAGCTTGTAGTTGGTGTTTAAACAAGCTATGGGCCTGTAGTTCTTTGGACTTGACAAATCTCCAGTCTTAGGAATCAATACCGTGCGTCCTTCCACTAGCCACTGCGGGACTGGTTGTTCTCCGTTTAAGAAAGTAGTAAATATACGAGCTAGATGTTGGTGCGTAGAAGTAAACTTCTTCCACCAAAAGTTGTTGATTTTATCTGGCCCGGGCGCTGAAAAGTTCTTAGTTCTAGCGATAACTTTCTTCACTTCTTCAGCAGTAATTAGTGGACGCTCTTCCTCTGGACCTTGTAACCTTTGCCTTTGGCAAAAGTTACGAAAGAGTGATATATCTGAAGCGTCTTCATTTAGCTGATAAGTATCTCCATATACTTGTTCCCAGAAGACTTGAATCTCTTCTCGACTAGGCGGATTTTTAACGGCACGTGATGTTTTATTGAACAGACGGGAAGGATGAGTAGAAAAGGTGGAATTTTCCTGAATCCACTTTACTCGCCGTTCAAGGCGCTGTTTCGCTGTTGAAAGAGATCTTATTTTTTGCGTCCAGTGCTGCTTGATGGTCAACAGTTTACACTTGTTCAGCGTGTGATTTGCTTTCCTCAAGTTTCGAGCAAGTGCCCTAACTTTTGGAGTGAATTTTTTATTTAATGTTATGTAGCTAATCACGCACTGAATATTTGATGCATGCCGTCTCGCCGTTTCAATTTTGAATTGAAGCTGTGCAATACGCTCGCGAGTCTTACTCAGACGTACTGAAGTTTCGTTACTTCTACTGTCGCTAAGCAAGGACACCGCCTCCTCGTAAACAACGCAGTTCAGATTCCAGAGATTAACATCTTCGGGGAGCAAATCGGGGAGAGCAGTATTAGCTTCAGCTAATCTGCAAAGGTGGTCTTGCTGGAACGGGTGGAATGTTCGATGGAGGATGTTGGTCTTCTTCTTGTTGATAAAGAGCTTCATATCCGTTTTTTCGCAAAAAGGATACCTGATCTCTTAAATACTGAGGCGTTTGATGAGCATATTCCGGGTGCATATTGACCCAACGGTCATGTAACCTCTGCATGAATCCTCTTCGCGCCGGTGAGCTTCTTTTCCAACAGGTAAGGATGTCTCTCCTGAGTTGGTCTGACCATTTAAATCGATGTTCTCGCGTTTGTCCGGGGCCATTGCCTGGTCCTCGCCTCGGTTCGGTCCTATTGCCACTCCCAACTGAACCATGGCCTCCATCCGAGAGAGGCCTATTGTGGGTGGCACTGCGCGATACTGGTGTCGTAACCGCATTATTCATTGCATTGGGGAGTTGGCCCAAAGCAACGTGGCTGACTTCAAGAGCCGGAGCTCTCGGGCGATGGGGTCGCCACATCCCTACGCCTTTTTATTATTATTATTATTATTATACCATTAAGCCATTTCCCTTTCGGGGTAGGCGTGACTTGCTCGGTTGGAAAATAGTATTGGGTATATGGGTGTATTGGTATAGAGTATATAGGTATGAGTTAGATGGGTATATAGGTGTAAAGTAGATAGGTATATAGGTGTTAGGTATATATGTTTTAGATTGATCTGGAATTCTCGTGTCATTTATCCAAATGGCACGTTTATTCCGCAACACTGCTCCGACCCAGGTTGCTGATCAATCTCTCTAGCGATCACCTCAAGTGAAGAGCCTCGCAAAATTGTTATGTATGGTTCCCCACTTGGGCCCATTAGAATCCAAGGTCTTTGTTTCAGGCTTCATTCATTCTATTGTCACTCTGTTTACAAACAATTTGTCGCCACACTTTTCTGTCCTGGCATACTACTCTAGCTTTCTTCACGTCCATGCATTTTTTCATGCAAGCTCTTGTGTTTCTATGGCTTCTTACGTCTCTTCGGATTAATGTCTCGTTTACCGATTCTAACCATTCTTTCGGCGGTCTACCTCTAGGCATTCTGCCATTTACTTTACCTTTGTACACTTGTTTGGTCAGTCGCTCATCTTTCATTCTTTCAAGATGACCGAACCATCTTAACTGATTTCTTTCCCATGTGTCAACTATTGTCTCTTTTGCACCACATTCTATGAGGCTTGTCTCGTTTCGGACTTTATCCATCAGTGTTTTCCCGCATATTATGCGCAGAGGTCTCATGCCGATCGCGTTAATTTTACTCCTGTCCTTTTCTTGACATGTCCATGTTACGCTACCGTATAGTACAGTCGGTACGAATATAGAATTATGTATGGCCATTTTAGCTTTTTTTGATATGTTTTTATTTGTTAGGATGGACCCTGCTCTACCGATAATCTGCTTACCCTTATTTATGTGCCTATCTAACTCCCCGTCTATTTTTCCGTCGCTAGTAAATAGACTACCTAGGTATACGTACTTGTCAACTTGTTCTAATCTCTCATCATTTAGGACAATGTTGCACATTGTTTTCTCACTCTTTCCCTCAAACACCATGATTTTTGTTTTATTTACGTTAATTTTGAGTCCCATGTCCTTCATGCTTGTATGAAGTTTATTCAACATTCTTTGCAAGTCCTCGACTGATTCTGCCATAACAATCTTGTCATCTACGAAAGCTAACCCACGTACCTTAACTGTTTGGAGATCTACACCTTCTTCGTCGAAGAGTGCAGTTCTTAGACACTTATCCATGAATATGATAAATAGCCACGAGGACATAACGCATCCTTGTTTCACGCCTTGCGTAATATCGAACCAGTCACTCAGTTTCCCGTTTACCCTTACGCTCGCTTTACTACCTGTATATATTGTTTTTATTGCTTGCAGGAGCCCTCCATTTACTCCGTACATTTTAAGAACTTCCCAAAGTTTACTTCTATTTACCGTGTCAAATGCTTTTTCTAGGTCAATAAATGCACAGAAAACTTTCTTTCCTACTCTCAAGCTTTTTTCTGTGATCTGTCTGAGGCTAAATATCTGATCTGTACATGATGTTCCTGGCATAAATCTACTTTGGACTTCCCATATTTTTTCTTCTGTGATTTCCATTATCCTACGAATAAGTATTTTTAAGTATATTTTACTTACGGTACTTAGTAGGCTGATACCTCTGTAATTGCTTCAGTTGCTTTTGTCTCCCTTTCTTTTGTATATTGGTACGATAATTGCTTTTCTCCAATCGTCTGGGACTTTTCCTGTCTCGATACACAAATTTATCAATTCGCACAACCTGTGAGGCATGTACTCGCCACCGTATTTAAGCATTTCAGCGCTAATACTGTCTGCACCAGCTGCCTTACCGTTTTTCAAATTCTTTATTATGTCTCTGACCTCAGTGACACAGACTTTTTCAATTGGGGTTTCTAATGCATTATGTTCTATGTCGCAGTTTTGTTGTCCTATATCTTCACCTCCTAATAGTTGTTTAAAAGAGTCTTTTAAAGCTTCTACTATCCCGTCTATATCATATAGCATTTCACCTTTGCCGTTTCTCATGTTGGCAAACTCTGTACTTTTACTTTCCTTCAACTGTTTATATAGTAGTTTCATTATTCCTCGAAAGCCGTTTTGTATTTTGTTCTCTTCTTCTGTTCTGATTTTCTCTTTACTTTCTTTAACTAGTCGTTTAACTTTCCTATTTTTGTGTCTGTAATCATTCTTGAGCCTATTTCTCTCATCATCGCTAAGACCTGTCATGTTCAGCGTTTTTTTGTGCGATTTTTCTTTTTCTTTTTGTGCTGCCGCAATTTCATCATTCCACCACGCATCGCCAGACTTTCTCCCTACCACTGCCGTACCACACACTTCAATCGCACTTTTAACAATGGTATCCCGTAATAAAGTCCACGCGCCCTCTATATCTTTATTTCTTTCAAGCGGCTCCCAAATTGCCTTATCTATGCGTTCGTTTATCTTATTCTGAAAATCTATTCGCACTTCCGGTTTCTGTAAATCTTCAACCCTGATTCGCGTTTGTTTCGTTTGTTTGGTTCTCTTTCTTCTCCATCCCCGCCCTAAGTTCATTCTGGAGACTAAAAGGTAATGATCAGTATTGCATTCAGATCCTCTCATGGTGTTTAAAATTTCTTGAAAGATTTAAAAATATATTAGTTTAATCCATTTGTATACATTCATGAATCATACAAATATTTTATAGATTGAAAAGATTTCATAACAGATGCTGCAGATCTAATAGTATATGCTTTTGACCGTATTCGAAAGCGCCATTCATTCTATCTACAGTAGATACTATGAAATCGAAAGTATCTTTGTTTGGCGGAAATCATTTCCTGTATAAATTGAAAAAAGATACTTTGTTAATTCAAAAGTATGTTTATCACTTCAAGTAAAAGTTTTTCCTAAAACAAATTAACATTTTTTTAACCTTATATGCTTTAGCTTCATATGTATAATCATCAATATTTTAATCTATGGTAATATTATTGACATAAACTATTGTATCAATAATGCGGAATTCAATAGCACCGGCACTTTTGATTAAACATTTATTTTTTCTCAGTGTATGTTTTCTCAATTCTCTCACAACTGCTACAATTTTTTATATAGCTTCTTCACAAATAACACATTTTTTTCCTTCAGATTTGATGAGCTTTGTATAAAACAAGAGAAAACTTGCCTAAGAATAAAATGACGTGGAATCAATAATAAACTAGGGTCGAACCTGGACCAGGCTCGGAAATCTAGCCTAGAAATCAATATAGGCCCTGGCCATATTTAGCGCTTCATTCGAGCTTGACCCAGGCTTGATCACCAGACTTGGGTCCGATCTGCCCCACGACGAAATTTCCACACGGGTAACGATGGTGAGTGGCGATAGCTACTTAGGTGAGGGGCAGCTTGAAAAGGGGTGAATAGCTGTAGTTTCAAAGTGTCCAGGTTGATGAAAAGGGTGTAATTTGTAAGGGGTAAGTAGTATATGGATAGAGGAGATATGTGACGAGGTAGAGAATGTGGTAGAAAGAACGAGAGGGAGAGAGAGATTCTAGAAGATTATACACAAAACGTATTAGCATATGTTTGCCTGCGAAAAACCTTCAAAGTTTTGAGAATTCAGAAATCTTAATGAAAGTTACAATATACCATTTTAGACTTCTTTCTCTATTACATCAAGCGTAGTGCATATTAGGTTTTTTGTCTTAAACAAAAAAACTAAAAATAATGAAAGGTAAATCATCTTAAAATTTTCTTTGAAAAATAAAAATCGACATGTTACATATTTGTTTATCAGTCAAGTTTCGGGAATTGAAAATTTGCAGTCGAACCACTCTTGTAATCGAACAAAAATGATGAATTCGAAAATTCATGGATATAATATTGGCATTAGATGAGTTTTATGTAATGAACCCGTTCTCTGTGTACGCGATAAACTCCAGTCGAATAAATAATATCTATTAATTATGTTTGTCCGTCGGGATCGTCGCCCACGAACCGGAGGCAATAAACGATGCCACGGTTTATCACGAAACGGAATTAAACGGTTTACGACTGGACCACAGATTAGTATGGACGAGATGGACGCGAACGAGAGGGTGGTCAGACCCCCTCAGACCGGTAGATACCCGATGGCATTACTATCATTTGCGAATTCGTGCTCACCGATTCGATACACCCGAGGGTAGTTCGCTATTCACGCTTGAAAGTTCGGATCTGTTACCACCTAAACGTCTCGTATATTCCAGCGTTATTTCGAGTCTTTTTGCCGCACAAACACGCTCAATATACTCCACCCTGTCGATCAGAATTGAATTTGCTGCCTTCCATGATCGTATATTTCGATAACAGCACAATTTATCCTTCTTGTCTCGATATTTTTTTATGTTGTTTTAATTACTTTTATAACATAAAACCCACGAATATTTTTTTCTATAATTGAAGAACAGGTACAGATAAAAACATCTGGAAATTCAACAACACAGCGAAATTTGTGCCAAAATAATTTGTAGTCAAACCATAGCATAAAGTAAAGGAGATAAGATTGGGCGTCACAACTTTTGATTTCTAATTAATTATTTTAAAAAGCGCGTAATGTGTGTGATCAATGAATGTAAGACGGCAGCCTTAAACACGAAGAAAAATGGGATGCGAGAAAAAGGAACTGAACCCTGTTAGTCGAGGAAATAAGATCCAAGATAAAAGTTTCTGGAAATGTTCAAACATATAGCATAAGGTAAGCGCCTTAGCCATTGGACACTTTAAATTTATTATAATTATTTGAAACAGGTGCATAAAGTTATTTTCAATCAGTTTTTTTTTAAATGTTTCCATTTTAGACCATCTGTTGCGAGGAAAAAAAGCTAATTTATAAAAATTAAAACTGACAAAAACTTTACACAAATTTTCACTCCAAAATAATGTTTGCAGGCCATATCGTCCATACTATAAGAGATAGAACATTAATTTTCATTTTTGTTACGGGAAATTTTACAAACTTTATGCTTATTCACGCTCCTTTAGACAGATGATGTTCTGAAAAAGAGAAATTTTCCGAAAAAAACTGATCGAAAATTACTTTTTTTGCACCTGTTTCAAATAATTTTAATAGATTCAATGTGTACAAAGGTATTCAAAATTTGGCATTTTTTTATGCCGAATCACAAAGTTTAAGGGCGTTCGAATCAGGGCCTAGCTTTATAATTGAGTTGCCTCATTTTACTCCACAAATACTAGAATGACATATTGATTAGATACTTAGAGTAAAAAATTGGCTCATTTCAGTACTTTTCGTGTAAAATTTTTTTTTTTATTCCAACCCGAGCATTCGAAAAAATCGTTTCACATAAAAAATATTGAAATTAGCCAATTTTTCACTCCGAATACATACTTGATTAAAAACAGGAGTAGGCCCTCATTATTTAACAAATATGTAATTTTATTATTTGTGGAGTAAAATCAGGAACTTAATTCAAAGCTGACAGCCTGATTTCAACGCCCTTAAGCCGAAGAAGATTCACATTAGAGTTATTCGCATGAAAATATATGAGTTCAGGATAACCTCAAAAGAAACCGAAGAAATCAAGTTTATTAAAAAGTCTCCCTATGGATTTTTTTTAAATATTCGGTCTAAAATTGATCGTGGGGTGTATCACAAAAATGAGATGAGAAAAAAGGCGAGGTGAAAGTTCTTTCTGTTTAAAGTCAGTGGAGATACAAGATACACCGTGCTTTATACATAAGCACACAATACAATTGAAGACGCTCCATCTTCACATCGATTAACGAAAAGCAACAAACCTATCGAACCTCGCTGTTTAGGGCTCCATTTTATAAGTTTGTTTGCAATACGTACCTTGCAAGGTGGACTTTTCATGCCTCGAAATACATCGCAAAGTAAGCCATTCTATTCGATGATGTAAAAATAATATGGGCTCATGTGTACTTTGAAACATAGTTATTTTGCAACCGGAAGAGTTTAGCTAGGGTTGCCATATGACCAAAGGAGTTTAGCAGGATACCCAGTGCCAAAACCCTAAAAAAAGGGGGTCATCGCGTCTGTTGACCGGAACGTCTGCTGGTGTAGTCTGGTATATATGGTATATAACCCTATACAAAAGTTAGTCGTGATGAAAGCTCCAACTTGCGCTTTAAGAGGTAATATAAGAAATCATGCGTGAGCGTGAGTTGAACCCTGCAAGGTTTTATAACGCACTTCACTCAGGGCCGTTCCTGGACCTTCGGCTACCCGTGTGCAAATATTTTCATGCCGCCCTTCACCCTTTTTCTGCCCTCTAAATTTTAATTTTCAATTATAAAACATTTTGTATAATTATATATATATATATATATATTTATATATATATTTATTTTCAAATATAATTTATTTACATAGAAAGAATCTTTTATATCTATATTGCATACTACATAACAATTTGTTTTTAATGAATTTCATTGCGCAATTAACATATAGTCAATTTTATTTAAACATTCAGTGCGTGATTCAAATTAACACCGCGTTAAGTTTATTACTGCATTTTGCAGATCGATGTTACGATACGCATACAGTTTCAAGTAAAATGTACTGGCCTTGCTTTCATCTCAGCAAATGCTTCTAACAGTTGTCGTATTTCTAAACAATTTGCGATTTCATACTCGATAGAAATGATAGCTAAGTTTGACAGACGATCTTCGGTCATTGTTGTTCGTAAATATATATACCATTAAACCATTTCCCTTTCAGGGTAGGCGTGACACTACCCGATTCGGGTAGTGTTTCTAGGTTTTTCTTGTAGTTATAAATAACTACAAGTGTGGGCTCACCACACCCACGATGTGCCAACAGCACTCATGTCAGTATTCTTGAATGGTCACCCATCCAAGTACTAACCGCGTCCAAGGCTGCTTAACTTCAGTGATCTGACGAGAACTGGGTTTTTCAGCGTGGTATGGCCACGATCTTTCCCCAGCTGCAACTGAAACCGGCAATGAAAGCAGTATTCGGTATGCTACAAATGTATTTGTAAAGACTAGCTACAAGTTCTTTTCCAGCAAAAATTTTAAAATTTGTTTGGAATTCAAATTCAGATTGAGCAAAGGTTTAAAAAAAATTAGTCCATCATATAATTCGAGCCCTTCCAAATCCGATTTGTTTTCGCTTTCGCTTGTTAGTTTTAGTTGCAAATTTTTACATTTTTGAAGCAGATCATAATTATTAATGTTTCTCAGATTTGAACTATTGAAAATAAAACCAAACGGCGCATTGCATTTTTTCAAAAATTCAAATATCTGATTTAATGAGTTGATAGCTGTATCTAATACAGTAAAATAAAACTGAATTTTGAAGCAATGCTGCGTATCATGAATTTTTTCATCAACGCATTCGTATTTGGCATGCTTGGATTTTCTGGAAATTTCATCTCTGCCTCTACATCATTTGCCAAATCAGTAGATTGAGATTAATACTCTAAAAAACCTTCGTCTGTTCGTTTTTTATTGAAAAATGATTGAACGCTTTCAATTATTTCAATACTTTCTGCAAGGTCAAGATTTGGATCTTGCAACAATTTCTTAACGCAATTAATCTATGAGAGAATGTGATTTCATATTACAACGGAACATACGAACTTAAAGGTTACAATCTTTTTAGCTAAACATATAGCTTTGTGATGCACTGCTATATCATTATCTACTTCAGACATTTCTACTAAACTGTCATAAATATCACCGAAGTGATACCGTACAGGTGTAACAGCATCTGTTCTACTAGGCCATCGCGTATCTGATAGCGGTTTCAAACTTATATTAGGAAGAAAGGATTTTAAAATGTCCCACCTTTCGTTGATCCCGAAAAAACACATACAATTCTTGAACAATATTGAAAAAATCAACGGTCTCAAAAGTTTCTTTAGCCGCGTCATTAACAAAAAGATTTAGAGTGTGTGGGTTACAAGGAACAAAAAATACTCTTGGGTTTAAATTAAAATTTTTTTTCTGAACCCATTTGTTTTTACCACGCATATTAGCACCATTGTCAGAACTTTGTCCCCGAATATCCTCTACGTTCAATTCAAGATCTTTTAGTTTTGTTAGCACAAATTCTGTTAAACCTTTACCCGTAGTGTCACGAATTTGAGAGAAGCCAATTAAATCTTCACGAATATCAAAATTTTGTTCCTTCGAATTTATGTCAACAAAGCGAATAATAAAAGTAACTTGTTCCTTGTGACTTGCATCTGGTGTACAATCAATCATTATACTATAATACTTAGCTTTTCTAATTTTCGTCAAAATTACTTTTATTATACGGTCAGCTATCAATTCTATTATTTAATTTTGAATTTTATTACCTGAATACGTAATCATACACGAAACCTGCTTTTGCTCTATACCTCATTAATTTGTTTGCTGACTTTCCTGAACACTTTTTAAAACTTGCCTCCAACTTTATGTATGAAAGAAAACACCACTTAGAACTTGCATTGTCTTTACAGGATCACGAATACGTCCTGTATACTGAAAACTAACTTGCTTCAGTTTCATTTGAGATTTTCTGACAAACCTAATCATAAATACTTCAAATGATTTGGAATTAGGTAGGGGCAGGTAAGCACGAAGCACCTTCTGGTTTTCCTCACGCTTGAAAACTGTATAGAAAATTGATGGTAGGGCAATAAAGTCTTGAAATTTACGCCTACTCTACCTTTACTTGGTCCAAATTGCTATTCAAGTAAGATAATGAATCAACCAAACGTATCTAAGCATGCACCTTTCAGATTTTCTAAATAGGGCAATAAACAAATCTAGCGCCGGCCGGGGCGGGCGGCCGCCCCCTAACAAGACCTTTATCTGGCTGCACAGTGACCAATGAAAATCTACACTCATTTCTGCCACATATGAATAATCTCCTCCAATATTTTTGCATTCAAAAAACCGTTAAATGATTACGAACCTAGAATAAAACAAGAAAGCAGGACAAATTAAGGTTCAGCAGGATTAGCAGGACGGTATAAAGAAAGCAGGATAAATCCTGCTAAAGCTGGACGTTTGGCAACCCTAGTTTAAGGGTTATTTTACAGGACTCTTACTACCACTCCTTCGGAGCAGCCTTTAACTTGCAACTTTTTCGGACGGTTGTTGTAAAAAAAGGCGTTTAATATGTATATGTGCGTACAGCTAATTGCTGACTTGTGTGATTTTAGCATTCGCCTTCAGCTCTTCGCACTCGTCTATATTTTTGCACTCGCTTCGCTTGTACGTTAAACTCGTAAGCAATCACCTATTTTGCGCACTCGCATCGCAAATAGCTATTATGAATCTGATACCGATAAACGTTTTTTTTATAGAGTTCCTTGACTAATTCTGACTTTTTTGGAATAAATATGAACATTTTATTTGTATAATTTACTCACTCAGAGAATGGTTTGGTTAAATCAACCGTTTTCTTTAGTTCGACACAGAATATGCTTCTTATATGAACGTCAAAATATTCGTCTGACCAAACCTAATTTTTAGGTTGTTTAACCCTTTAACGGCCGAATTCTTTCCACCCACTTCCTATCACTCTAAGAAAGTACTCCGAGTAGAAAAATCTGCGAGCAATAATAGCAGTTCGTGAAATTCACCCTTTGCATGCATTTTTTGTGAACTTATCGTGAGAGGCAAGGAGACTCACGCTAAAAAAGCCACTCCGAAAAAAGGGGTCCGTGAATGTACTGAAACCTCCACGCGGTGGACCCTGGAAACTACGAACATGTAGGCTAATTTCAGTCGTACGAAAAAGAAAAATATTAATTCCACTATATATCCATTCAAATGAGGGGTAATGTTCCGGTGAAGGGTTGGTATAAGGGATGTTTCTGTAATTTGACGTGAGTATTATTGTTTTCACACCTGAATCTCACTTTATAACGAATTTGATGAAAATCGATCCTGTGGAAGCCTATTTATCTATTTTAGGGGGTAAAAACTACCCCTAAATTGAGCTCATGGGAGTGTATATATATTTTTAGGTTCTTATCGCAATCAGTATTTTCAAGAGCCTTCGCAAACCAATTTTCATCCAATTTGGATGAAAATTCAAGTTTACACCTGAATAAGGGGTGCAAAAAACCCCCGGAATCGAACCCTAAGGACTAAATTTGTAATAGATTTCGAAGAGGGTGAATGAATGCTTATACTTTCTGAAAACTAGAAACACGTAGGTAGCTTATGCCGAAGAGAAAACAAAGCTATCTCAATTTTTGACGGAGTTATGGATTTTTGAACACGTTTTTGGGACATATATGTCCCAGTGGCCTTTAGAGGGTTAAAATTTTCTAGCAGTCTAATGTCGAATCTGGACTTAATCGGGGGTTGTCTAGACCCACTCTTCTGGAAAGTGTAGTCTGGCCCGGATCTGGCGCTGTTCAAACTTCTATGACATACAAATATTCAAATGTTTATCAAGAACATTTTTTGTTCAAATTTCGCGAAATCAACAGTGTCTCCAAAATGATGCAAAAGAAATGAACAGCTATTAAGGGTGTTGGTTAAATCCGACTTGGAATTTTTTTACATTCTCATCCTAATGAGAAGGTATTAGTTTTATTTAAAATTTGACTTTGTCGGTTTTCATCACATCTCCACGTTTTGAGACCCCCTGAGTCAGAAAAAAAGATTTTTACGAAGGTTTTTGTCTGTTTGTAGTCTGTCTGTCTATCTGTAGAGTGTAGTCTATAGAGACAAGAACTTTCTAACGACTTGTCAGATTGGATTGAGCTTTGGGACACGTTTTTAAGGCATAAAAAGAGAGAAAAAGTTCGTTAACCAGCCAATATTGACCAACGGTTCTGTTTGGGTGATGGACAACTGTGCACGTTATTGGCCATTGGTAGAACTGTGCACTGTACAGTAGCGTGTCATTCACAATTTTTAATGTACTAAGGACGGCGAAAGCCTTAATGTAGTGCTTGTTAACAACCCAGAGAGTAGGATATTTGTTTAAGAATGACGAATTCAATTGCATAATATCGAAAAATCGAAGTGCTTTTGAAGTAACAAAATCTTCAATATCATTCTTCGTAAAATTTGCCAGATTTTAACCTGAAAGATGTTTTGTGGGGTCGTCTAAGCCTTCTCGCGTTTTCGTCGCAGCCACCATTGCCCTTTTCTGTTCGAGTGAGATTATAGAATTAAAGAATGCCATGGCCACAAGTTCCTCTGAGAGATACCACAAGTGTCCATCAAACTTTTCACAAGCGACTTTTGATATTTTGGCATTGACGGACGGATGTAAGCTATTGCATGCCGCAGCAACCGGCAAAGGAGCCTCAAATCAAAATCGCTTATGAATTTTGATCACAAAAAGGCACAATTCCCTAATGGCTTGGGCGGTAGTTATCACGGGGTTGATAATTTTCTTTTAACTGCGAATTTCAAAAAATTTAATTAGGTCGTCCTTTTCTGTTCGCAGTTTCGAAAGTATTCGCTTGTTGTTTATACCAATTTCGAATCTTGTCTTATTGAAAGATTCCCACGCGTCACTAAACTTTTTTAATACTGGAGTCTCAGGTCCAGTTGTTGGACCAAGGCATTCTTTGCACAAACTTTCGAGCATTATTTCAGATATATGATGTCTGCAAGCAAAGTACAGCAAATCTTTTTGAAAGCGCTTTTCCAAACGTACGCATGTCCCCTGAACTCTATAAGTGTTAACACTGCAAGTATCGAAGCATAATCCTACTATACGGTCAACAATATCCTATGATTCAACAAGCTCTGCCACAGCAGAAGCTTGAGCAAGTGCGTTAGCAGACTTTATCTGTGACATACTAAAACGGGCAATCGCTTTCTTGAAAATATAATATGTATTGAACTATATTTTCGGAAACTAGTATTTGAAATTACCTATGTTGTGCCCTAAACTCTCTGCTGTACTTGACACGACGTACTTTGCCGTCCTATTAGACAATTGAGCTCTGTCTAAAGTTCGATAAAGAACTGGAGTGATTACATCTCAGAGTCAGAGTCCTGAAGAAAAAATGATTTCTTTTTCCTGAAGCCATTGCAAAAATCAATTTTTTTAATGTTCAATCTGATAATTACTAACCTTTCTATTAAAATCATCATTTTCTTGATCGCCATACATTTCTTCATTATCACTGTAGTTTTCAAATGACATTAAAGACATTGATGAATGTGCGGAATGATGACAGGTTATATCAGAAGATGCCTTGCGCTTCACGACTTTCCTTACACTTTCTATTGAGCTATCATTCACTTCCTCTATAACTCCGTTACGACACTTTAATTTCTGTGAAATTAAAAATTTCCTCGTTTTTTCGACCTTAATTCATGCAAGAGCGTCACCGTGAGCTATATCGAACAGGTCATCCAAATTATCGCGGAAGTTCCTTCTTTTACCTTGGAAAGCACTTGAACTTCTCTCGCTTTTCTTGTTAAGGTCTTTTTAATACAACGATGTTTTTCCCGCACAGGAACTATTGCCTTATCCTAGAACCATATTGCGTGATCGAGAACACATCTAGATATCAACGTCAATTATTTAAAAAACGTGGATATTTCATTGTTCATTTACCATTGTTTCTCACATACTATCTTACGTAGCACTTTCATGTATTGTTTTTCCTAAAGATAAATGGTACTGAACCATGCTTAGAACATTTTCATTTGAGGGTAGCTTGTTCCCCTCAAGATTCTCTCTTGAGAATATTTTAATTCGATTTTCATCAGGATCGCTCATTTTTATGGGTAACTTAATACATTTTTCGCAAATTTTTTGCTTCTCAAACGGAAGTTAAGTTTGAAAACGGTAAATTTCTAGTCATTGGGAAAAAATGCTATACTTTAATTAGGTTTTGTCAGTTGAGCATGTTATTGAAGTCAAGAAGAATCCTCTTTTTATTATACGGGTACTTTTCTCTGAAAAAATAATTTTTCTTTTCCGTATATCATGTTAAGTTATTTAAGTACCAAGAAATCCGAAGAATAACGCATAAAATCTTTAAAATTCAAGATATAATATTTTAACCCCTATAAAGGGTAGTTTTTGAAGCCAAGGGGTAATATTTTTGGTCTATTTGAGTCAATTTCTTTTCCTGATCATATGTAACCATCAGTTGTATTCTCTGGCGCGTTGTATTCTCTAGGGCGCGCACCTTTTGGATCTCGCGCTTCGCGCTCGATTAGGTATTCATCTCGCCCTTCGCGCTCGATGATATGTTTATCTGGCGCTTTGCGCTCGATAATGTATTCACCTCGCGCTACGCGCTCGGACACATTTACCTGACGCTTTAAGCTCAGTTCCTCTAGGTTTTCACACTTCGTGTGCTCGCTATTGCGCGCTTCGCGAGGTAATACTCTTTTTGTAAGCATCATCGCTATGACCTGCTTTTGGTTACATTATGTCAGTTTTACATAAAAAGAACGTTTCTGTTCATCGTATAATAGAAACCCAAAAGTTTGAGCGCGCTTACGGCGCGCGATTTGGTCGTCGCGCTTCGCAACGACCATATGTTATGTTCAATGTTCTTCCGATAAAAGTGACTAAATTTGTATTTGATTTAAAATGGAGAAGAAAATTCGTTCACTTCAGCGTATATTTCCGTATCTTTCTAATAAATCATACAATTAGAAAAATTTTTTCCAACTATCTGAAAAGGGGAGAAAAAAAGCATCTAAGTCGTTTTTGGAACATATATATGATACATTTTTAAATGACTATTGAAAAATGGACATTTGACAAAAACCAGGGGAGGGGCGGGGGATCAGATTTTACGTAAATCTAATATAAATCAAATATAATATTGATCTAGAATTTTCGTTTTATTTATTTAAATAACACGTTCGTTCCGCAACACTGCTCCGAACCAGGTTGCTGATCAATCTCTCTAGCGATCACCCCAAGTGAAGAGCTTCACAAGGTTGTTATATGAGGTTCCCCACTAGGGCTCATTAGTATTCAAGGTCTTTTGTTTCAGGCGTCATTCACTCTACTCACATTCTTTTTATAAACTATCTGTCGCCACACTTTTCTGCCTTGGCATACTTCTCTAGCTTGCTTCACGTCCATGCATTTTTTCATGCAAGCTCTCCTGTTTCTATGGCTTCTTATATATTTTCGGATTGAGGTCTCATTCACACATTCTAAATATTCTTTCCGCGGTCTGCCTCTGGGCATACTGTCATTTACTTTACTTTTATATACTTGTTTCGTTAGTCGTTCATCTTTCATTCTTTCAACATCTACGAACCATCTAACTGATTTCTTTGCCATGTGTCAACTATTGTCTCTTATGCTTTTCTTGACGGGTCCATGCCTCGCTACTTTATAGCACAGTCGGTACAAATATAGAATTATGTATTGCCATTTTAGCTGTTTTTGATATATTTTCACTTCTGAGAATGGACCGTGCTCTACCGATAACCTTCTGACCCTCGTTTATACGCCTATATAACTGCCCATCTATCTCACCGTCACTAGTGAATAGGCTACCTAGATATATGTACTTATCACCTTGTTATAATCTCTCATCATTTAGAACAATGTTGGACAATGTTTTCTCACTTTTTCCTTCAAACACTATGATTTTTGTTTTGTTTACGTTATTTTTGAGGCTCATGTTCTTCATGTTTGTATTTAGTTTGCTCAACATTCTTTGCAAGTCTTCGATTGATTCTGCTATAACAGCCTTGTCATCTGCGAAAGCTAACCCACGTACCCTCACTGTCTGGAGATCTACACCTTCTTCGTCGAAGAGGGCCATTCTTAGCCACTTTTCCATAAATATGATAAATAGCCATGAGGACATAACGCATCCTTCGTAAACGCCTTGTATAATATCGAACCACTCACTCAGTTTCCCATTAACCCTTACACTCGGTCTGTTACCTGCATATATTGTTTTTATTGATTGTAGGAGCCATTCATTGAGTCCGTACTCTTTGAGGACTTCCCAAAGTTTACTTCTATCCACCTTGTCAAATGCTTCTTCTAGATCAACAAACGCAAAAAAAACTTTCTTTCCTACTTTTAAACTTTTTTCTGTGATCTGTCTTAAGCTAAATATTTGATCCGTACATGATCTTCCTGGCATAAATCCACTTTGGACTTCTCATATATCTTCTTCTGTTATTTTCCTTACCTTGCGGATAAGTATTTTTGAGTATATTTTACTTGCGGTACTTAATAAGCTTTTGCCTCTGTAATTATTGCAGTAGCTCTTATCTCCCTTTCTCTTGTATATTGATACGATAATCGCTTTTCTCCACTCGCCTGGGACCTTCCCCATCTCGATACATAAATTTATCAATTCACACAGCCATCTCTAACTTCAGTGGCACAGACTTTCTCAATTGGGTTTTCTAATGCATTATGTTCTATGTCGCAGTTCTGTTGTCCCATAGCTTCACCTCCTAATAATTCTTTAAAAGAGTCTTTCAAAGCGTCTACTATCCCGTCTGTATCACATAGCATTTCACCTTTACTGTTTCCCATGCTGACAAATTCTGTACTTTTACTTCCCTCCATCTTTTTAAATCTTAGTTTCTTGCTTCCTTCAAAGTCGTTTTGTATTGTTTTCTCTTCTTCTCTTCTTCTGTTCTGGTTTTATCTTTACTTTCCTTGACTAGTCGTTTAACTTTCCTATTTTTGTGTCTGTAATCATTTTTGAGCCTATTTCTCTCCTCATGGCTAAGACCTGTGATGTTCAAGGTTCTCTCGTACGCTTCTTTCTTTTTTTGTCGGGCTGCCTCAATTTCATCATTACACCATGCATCACCAGACTTTCTTCCGAAAACCGCCGTACCACACACTTCAGACGTAGTTTTAACAATGATATCCCGTAGCATAGTCCATGCGCCCTCTACATCTTTATTGCTTATAAGCGATTCCCAAGTCGCCCAATAAATGCGTTCGTTTAACTTATTCTAAAAATTGTTCTCTTTCTTCTCCATCCCAGCCCTAAGTTTATTTTAGAGACTAGAAGGTAATGATCAGTATTGCATTCGGAACCCCTCATGACTCTTGTATCTTTGACTAGTTCTCTTTTTCTTTCACCCGCAATAACGAAGTCAATTATACTGTGGTTATTTTCTTTACGCCAGGTGTACATGTGGATCATTTTATGTCTGAACGAAGTATTTGTAATAAATAGGCCCATTTCTAAGCATAAGCTAGCTAATCTTTCTCCGTTACCGTTTGTTCTTAAATCCCCAAAATTACCTGGCACCCTTTCTATATTTGTACCCTGACGTTGGACGCCGATCCATCCGTTCATATCTCCTAGCAGAATGATGCTTTCACTATGATCGCAAGTACTTGTGGTATCATTTAAAGTGTCCCAGAAGGCGTCTTTGACTTCTCTCGGATCACTATCAACTGGGGCGTAGCACGCTATGATGAATAATCTTCTGATTCCTACCTTCATTCTACCCCACAGCAATCTCGGCGATACATATCCTTGATCTTGGAGATGCCGTCTGGCTTTTTCATTAATAATCAAACCGACCCACAGTGTAGCCAAAAGCACTTTTTGTGGACAAAAGTCTATCTACAACACAATTTTCAATGGATTTTGACGTTTTTTTTAATGACCGTAAGGCTATCGGGTATATCTAGTCCGTGCGGCAATTTTGATTTGGCTAAACCAAAATTTTTTATTTAAGGGGTTAACCCTACTTGCAAATTTTGAAAAATTCGATTTTTGAGTTTTGACATTTTCTGAAAGTACATCATTTGAAAACATTTTTTTCTGAAAGTCTTAATGAAATCTGAATGAAATTGTAGAAGGTATTCAGTCGGAAGCGTAGGCGGGTCCGTTTAGGCCACTGATCTATATACTAACTGGATAGCGTATAGAACACGATTTTCACGTATAGTAGAACGACGCCATTTTGAGCATAACTACACTGGTTCGGGAAATTTCGTGACTTATTATATGGGCCTGGAATTGATGATTCCGTGTAAGTAAAAAAAAAAATTATATGCATGTAAATATTATTTAAAACTTTAAATGCGTTTTTCTCGAAACGACGTTTTCAAAGTCGGTGAGCAAGATTTCTAGAAAACCGCTTAACCGATCATTTCCAAACTTAGCAACCTTTTTTGTGATATGAAAAAGCAGTCCTTAGTCGAAGGAATTTTTTTTTCATCGGAAACTTTTTTTTTATTTTAAAAACGAATGTGTTTTTTTTGACAAAAATAGGTTTCTCATTTTTGACTGGCCGCCATTTTGTCAAAAAAAAATTTTTGTCCAAATCCTTCGGTTAAGGACTAGAAAAACTTATAATTTATGGAAATATTTTTGATTTTCCCATTTCAGATCATCGAGTCCTGAGCAGTGTTGCTCACCGCAATACACCTTGAAAAAATCATACTACGGTGTATCAGTAGTAACTCATGAAATAATGTGTATTCTTAAATGAAAATAAGTGTAAATTAGGTTTATATGATTCTCTTTCAAATATACAAACTTTTACAAAAAAGTATTTTTTCATTTTTTCAAAAAAAATCGATAAAATTCACTTTTTTATTGCGTTGCAAGTAGGGCTAACCCATTAACAACAAAAGAAACAACATTTTTATCCTAACTTTTCAGATGTACCTTTGTTTGTAAGATCTGCGAATTGACTAAAGAAGAGCTTGAGTCTGTATAATTACTCTCTAGCAATAACTTTCAGAAGGTTAGAGTAAGAAAAAAAATTGTTTATAATGTTTTGAACAAATTAATGAACAAAAGCCATTTTTTTGTGATTTGAAATGATTAGTTATTTGAAATTCACAGTTTTTATATAGAATAATATAAGAGAAATGTATGCCTGATTATGATTATTTAAAAATATCTGCTGCTTGGTAGCATTATTTAAACAATTTTTATTAACAAATACACAGTTTTCGTACGTCACAATGAATAGGCTCAATTTTTTTTGCAGAATCGACCAAAAATGTATTGCCAATGACTCCTTGCTGTAAATTTTTTCAAAATAGCAACAAGTGGTAATTATTTAAACAAAATTTATAAACAAATTCACATTTTTAACATTATTCTATGAATAGGGCCAATTTTTTTCGCGGAACCTACTAAACTAGCTGTGAATTCGATCTCGAGTGTTTCCACTTTTTTTGTATTTATAATTATATGGTGCTCATTTCACGAGCACTTTGCTTCCCGTTAGCAAATGTATTTGCTTCCTCATAGAGGAAGCATTAGTTATTTTTATCAATAATAGATAAACCAAAGTCTTCATTTTGATCAATTTAAAAATAGTATTGTACAAAAAATCCAAAACTAAAAAATAATAAAAAAAAAATTTTAACACAAAGACAAATCAGACAAATCAAATGTTGTAATCGAAATGATAATTTTTCGAGCTGGAAAAGGGATGGGAGAAGGTCAATCGATTCGACTCGAATCAAACACATCTTTTCTGTTCTTGCATCAACTTTGAATTATGTTAATGAAAAAAGTTTTACTATAACAAACCGATTTTCAAAATACATATATAAATTACCATAACTTCCCTACTCTTTAATAAACTGTGTTAATATTATAGGTCCATCGATTCGTTTCGAACCAAGGGATCTTTTATATTCTTGCATCAACTTTAAATCATGTTGAAGAAAAAAGTTTTACTATAAAATACCGTATTTTCAAATATTATGCATTACCATAGCTTCCTTACTCTTCAATAAAATGTTATAATATTAAAGGTCAATCGATTCGGCTCGAATCAACACATCTTTTATATTCTTGCATCAACTTTGAATTATGTTAATGAAAAAAGTTTTACTATAAAAAACCGATTTTTAAAATATTATTAAGTGCTCAGAAAAAATGCAACAAATATTTTTAAAAATCCTTTGGTCAGTTTCAAGATATTAGTCGGGAACATAAGCCCTCCAAATTTCATCAATTTATCTGCGACCGTTTTCAAGTTATCGTGTTCACAAAAAAGCGAGGAAGCAAAATGTATTGTTAGTGACTTCTAGCTGTCATCTTGTTTAAATTGATAAAAAACATTAATTTTTCAAACAATTTTCAAGAATAAATGCACATTTTTACAATTTTGCCAAGAATAGGCTCCATTTTCTTTGTGAAATCAACTAAAAATGTATTTTCAATGACTCTTTGCTATGATACTTTGCCAACGGAAAAGAAAAGTTAATTATTTGAACAATTTTTATAAACAAATGTACATTTTGGTCACTTTTTCGTGAAGTAAGCTAGGAATGTCTTACCAATGACTCCTTGTTGCCTTGTTTCTTCAATTAACACCATTTTTTCATAAAGAGTATTAATTTGCTTTGCGGAATCAACAATAAATTTCTTGCCAATTATTCCTTTTTGTCACATTTTTATAATAAGGAAAAGGTGTTGATTGTTTAAACAATATTTATAACCAAATTCACAGTTTGACCATTTTTCAATGATAATTTTTTTTTGGCGAAGTGGGCTAAAAAACCCAAGGTCATTACGTGTATCAATCAAAGGTGTGATGGGTTTTTAGTTATAGTGTTATCAAATTATGTTTTTTATTGGGAATCGTATTTCGACAACAACCGAAGATGCTAATAATTTATTCCACAAATATCATGAGGGTTCCTGAAAAGTTGAACTGCTTTTGGTCCTAATGTTTTATTACCGTATATAATGAACATTCGTTAAGCCTCTTCACCATCGTCAAGGTAGCAGTTGTTGAATAAAGGTTTTTTTGCTTGTTAAATTAATTTCTACATTTTTTCACTTTTATTTTTCTTTTTTCTATTTTTTTCAAGGAAATTATTTGAGGAAAGTTAAATTTCTACCAATAACGCTCCAGCATCATCCGACAGAGCTTTCCTTTTTTTCTCATCTTTGACCCTTGAAGAGCTAATCGTAGGATCTGAAGATATCAGGAGGTAATGGATGATATTATTATTTGTCAGTACTCGATTCGACATTCTGCTATTTGCGTGCCTAGCCTTGCGAAAAAATATTGTTATTAGCCTCTTGGGGCTCCTCTGATAGCCAGCCGAAAGGTACGTCGAAGGATCTGATGATTTCGCCACCATGAATGAGAACTTGATGGACTGATGGCGATCAATTTCTCATCTAACCCAGTGTGTTTCGCCATACCCTGAGCTTGGGCGAAGAAAGAGCGGGCGTAATTACCAGTGTTGGTTGTTCCTGAACCTTGTTTCACAACGTCGACCAAAATTGATAATTTAGATTTCAGTACATCTTGAATGTGTTTCTTCTTCAATTTTTTTAATTCGTTTTGTTCCTTCGTCCTAGCTGCACCTTTCTTAAAATCAAGATTATAAGCTATATGAAGTAGAAACTCCATGAAGCGTAACCAACAGTGTAACGTCGAAAGACCGAATTTGTAATAATTTTCGTTGCACTTGAGCTGTTTGACATGAGTCAAATTATTTACGTATTTCGGGCCAACTCGACAAATGTTGCAACAATTTGATGCTTTTTGTTCACACATGACATTGCAAACTTTGCCATCTATCATTGTGCATTTCAAATCAAAGCGCAATTTGAACATCACATCGTTGACTTGAATTTCATATAATTCAACTTTCTCAAGCAAGTTTGTGAAGTGATTGTATTCTTGTGAAGTGAGCAAGCTATTCTATTTCACAAATTCAAACTTCATCGTCTGACAGAAATGTACTGAATTAGGTATCTCGTTACTCCAAATAAATTATCGTCAGCTTTCAACTGAAGAGGAACAAACGATAACAAAAATATGGAAGAATCATCCACATTCTTATTATTTGTCTTGCATCTAAACTCATCATTTTCATCATCATTTGATTCTTCCTCACCAGCATCAGAATCAGGCAAGTCATCATCACTACTTTCAACATCATTGTACATGTTTTCATTATCTTTGATCTTAACATCAATCTCCATTTGTCAGGACCATTTTTGGCGCGTAGTTTGTTGTCCACTAGCGCCATCCATTCCCCACTTACCTACGAGAACTATAGTTTTTTTAGAAAGTTCTTCCAGCTCATCTCTATTGAATGTTGAAAGGATTCTCTTGACTGTGTGCCCCAATAATGATATGAAGTGTATCTCTGCTCCTGATTCGGATACCGTAATTTGGTCAGATTCTGGATAGCAATCATTTTTAGCTTCTACAATCCTTTCATAGGAAGGAAACGATTTCTGACCACCAAACATTTCAGCATGCATTTTTAATTTATGATATTTTCTTGCTGTCAAATCTAAGTCTACGTACATTGCTAAAATGTTACTGACATCAGTTTCCTCATTTGAATCCGTCACTTCAGATTGTGTAGCATTTTCGGACAGATTGTTTTTCATGCTCAATGCTCTTTCCAACTCCTGTTTCGAATGATTGGCAGCAAGTTCATTGGTACGTCTCTTCTTTGTCTTCTCTGACCCCTCTTTGTAAGATAAACGTGGACAACCCATTTTTTTACCATCGAGAAGGTTTCCTACCTGAGACACACCATTATTTTGTGCATCAATCTCAATATTATCACTAAAGTCCACCGTGAAATCACTTTCCAAGAACATTGCTTACTTACTGATGAAATGACTTTTATTCCGTGTCACACTTCGCCACTGTCGACAATATTGTGGATAGAATGTATCACGCAGCTTCATTTTTATTTGCAATAACTGTTCTTCAGAGAATTGGTTTGCACTTTTTATGTTATCCATTATCGCATCGATCTTATTACTACTTTGGTTCTGGTTACTATTCCAAATCATTTTACATAAAGTTGAATTATTAATTCTGTAATTCATTTTTGCATCCATAAGTTTTAGCAAAAGGAATAGGAATACAGAAAATATGTGGTATATTCGGTTATAAGAAATGATCAGTCAATATTTGGAGTATGAAACGTGATGACAAAACAATTGAGTGCAGGTGGTGAGTCACCTATCAATTTTTTTGACAGTTTTGCGGCAAAAACAATAGACGGTAGTTTTATACACGATGTCCGACCCAGATGGAATCCGGAAGAAATGATCAGTCGACATTTGGAGTACGAAACGTCATGACAAAACAATTGAGTGCAAGTGGCGAGCTTCGTGTACAAAACTACCTTCTATTGTTTTTGTCGCAAAACTGTAAAAAAAATTGAGAGTAGGTGACGCGCCATCTACACTCAATTGTTTTGTCATGACGTTTCGTACTCCAAATGTCGACTGATCATTTCTTCTCTCCGAATATACAAGATATTCATTATGTACGGTAATAAAACATTAGGACCAAAAGCAGTTCAACTTTTCAGGAACCCTCATGATATTTATGGAATAAATTATTAGCATCTTCTATAACTAAAAACCCATCACACCTTTGAATGATACACGCAATGACTTTGGGTTTTTTAGCCCACTTCGCAAAAAAAATTATTATTGAAAAATGGTCAAACTGTGAATTTGGTTATAAATATTGTTTAAACATTCAACACCTTTTCCGAATTAGAAAAATGTGACAAAAAGGAATAATTGGCAAGACATTTATTGTTGATTCCGCAAAGTAAATTAATACTCTTTATGAAAAAATGGTCAAACTATGCATTTCTACATAAATATTGTTTAAATTATGAACAGTTCTTGTTAATTGAAGAAACAAGGCAACAAGGAGTCATTGGTAAGACATTCCTAGCTTACTCCACGAAAAAGTGACCAAAATGTACATTTGTTTATAAAAATTGTTCAAATAATTAACTTTTCTTTTCCGTTGACAAAGTATCATAGCAAAGAGTCATTAAAAATACATTTTTAGTTGATTTCGCAAAGAAAATGGAGCCTATTTTTGGAAAAATTGTAAAAATGTGCATTTATTTATTAAAATTGTTTAAAAAATTAATATTTTTTATCAATTTAAACAAGATTACAGCTAGAAGTCACTAACAATACATTTTTAGTAGGTTCCGCGAAAAAATTGGCCCTATTCATAGAATAATGTTTAAAATGTGAATTTCTCTCTAAATATTGTTAAAATAATTACCAGTTGTTGCTAATTCAAAAAATATTTACAGCAAGGAGTCATTGGCAATACATTTTTGGTCGATTCTGCAAAAAAAATGGAGCCTATTCATTGTGACATACGAAAACTGTGTATTTGTTTATAAAAATTGTTTAAATAATGCTACCAAACAGCAGATATTTTTAAATAATCATAATCAGGCATACATTTCTCTTATATTATTCTATATAAAAACAGTGAATTTCAAATAACTAATCATTGCAAATCACAAAAAATGGCTTTTGTTCATTAATTTGTTCAAAACATTATAAACAATTTTTTTTCTTACTCTCACCTACTGAAAGTTATTGCTAGATGGTAATTACATAGACGCAAGCTCTTCTTTAGTCAATTCGCAGATCTTACAAAAAAAGGTACATCTGAAAAGTTAGGATAAAAATTTTGTTTATTTTGTTCTTAAATAAAAAATTTTGGTTTAGCCAAATCAAAATTACCGCACCGACACGATATACCCGAAAGCCTCAGGGTTATTTAAAAAAAACATCAAAATCCATTGAAAATTGGGTTGTAGACAGACTTTTGTCCACAAAAAGTGCTTTTGGCTACACTGTGCGACCCCTTGACTACCATGTGATTCACTATCTACTCCCGACCATATTTTGGAACCGCCTTTCAACGTCCCATTTCCTATGTTTCTGCTTTCGCATCCCTTTTTCTTTGTCTCAGGTACACCTAAAATATCTAGCTTCCTTACGTGCATAGTTTCTCGTTATTCTCTTATCTTAAGATCATTCACCCCACTAGCATTCCAGACACCCAGTCTCCATTTATCGCCTGAAACTCGACCTTTACGTTTACCGTGTGTATGCATTTCGTCAATCAAAGTTTCAGTCCATTTCAAGGCTATTTTATTGTTTGTATTATTCATTGTTTAAATTGTACGCCCAACTACCATCTTTATGCGAGAAATATGTTTTGCGAGTCGAAATCATGTCCAAGTTAAATAGTGATTCGTCGTATGGTGGAAAGTATAGTTGTAACGTCAGTCCCACCAAAACTTCTGTTACATGGGGGGGGGGGGCTGAGGAAAATAAATGGAAACCGAGAGAGTCGCAATTGGTTGATGTTTTATGCTGAGAAGGTCACCAGCCTTCAGTAGCGTTGTATTAGATAGGAGTTCATATGTTCCGATCTCCCAATTCCCGGCCTACCTCTAGGCAAGGAACCAAAAACTATTTTTTTTTTTGTTTTTTCATATATATAGTTGAAAGTTTGTCATAAGGAATACCGCAGGATTTCGCCGGGAGCGGGTGCTTATCCGAAGAATTGCACCCGCTCCCAGCGTAATCGCGGTAAAATTTCAGCTGTAACCACGTCTCACGACCGTGAGATAGGTGGTTACAGAATGCGAGGAATTCAATACGATAATCCGGCAAAAGTCTTGTGCACCCTAAGGATACGGCGTGACCCAACGACGAGCGCCTTCTGCATTTTCCCCGCAAGTGTCTCAGCATTTTGTTTACACACAGGGATGCTTTTCAGGCTATTAACCAGTGAAACCTTGCCACTTCCAAGAGCGCCGATGATCAAGACGATTAGCTTAACAGAATATTCCGGGTATAACCGTCGCAACTCCCTCATAAGGTCTTTATACCTCTGTGCAACAGATAAAAATGTCGAGAATATGAAGTTTCAGTATATGCGGCACTTCTCATTTTTGACAAATGACTTTATTTCTCTAGGAGCGTTTAGAGGAGAGGTTTTTGGGCTAATGCCGTAAGAGTGACAGAGATAGTAATACAGCACTCTTAGTGCCGCATTGTGCCTTTGGATGTAGGTCGTTCCCGCATGAGTTGGACAACTAGATAGTATGTGTCATCGGGAATGTCTTAGCTCAAAATGTGGCGACGGTATGCTAGAGTAGGAAATGACACCGTCTTGACATGCCAAAATGAAGCCCTCCGTGCCCGACTTCAATCCGGGTGATCTAAGGAAAGCAAACCTTAGCTCATACGATATCGACTGATCTTCCACATTTCTGTGGAAGATGCCGTGCATCCTCTTGTCGAGGAGCTGTTCGAGGAAGTTTTTCTCCAGTGCTTTCTTAATCCGGGCCTTCAGGAGTGAGTATTCAAGATGGATAAGATTTGATGCATTTTGCTCACCCCAAATATTGAAGTCAAGGCCGAGTGTTTCAGCAGCCTCCTCCGCTGCTTTGTACAGAAACGCCCCTTTGCCCACTTCTTCGTGTTTCCTGACCATTTTAAGAAGAGGGTCTTGTCCATTTGCAACTATATGCGCTGTACCCACAATAATTCTGTTGTGAAGACATTCAAGATTCAGTATTCCGCGACCACCTAGGCGGCGTGAGATGTAAAGTCGCGGAACAGAAGACTTAAGGTGCATGCTCTTGTTCATGTGCAAAACCTTTCGCGTCCCGATATCAAGGGATCTGAGCTCGTCCTTCGTCCATAGAACTACTCCAAATGAATAGAGTACTACGGGGACTCTGTCGACTCTGTCGATTTTGGACGGCGTGCTCTGTGGCACGCCCAGGCATGTATAGGTCTCTCCAGCGCAAAGATGTCGTATAGCGCTTCTGTCAACGAGCTCAGGATCTTCGGGGATACCATTAAGTTTTCCCTTCTTCAAATTAACCTTGGCGCATTTCTCTAACCCGAACTCCATTCCAATCTCTTGAGTGTACTCTTTGACAATTTTCAGAGCTAGATGTAGTTTTTCTTGATATATATATATATATATATATATATATATATATATATATATATATGACACGACTGGAGGTTCATTTCTTGGTCGCGTGGAGCGCTATATCACTGGCTCACCAGTGATAACTCAGAATACTGGTTCATTCAGTGAAAATGTCACTGGTTCAGTTTAAGAGAGTGCACAGTTGAGAGTACGTGAACAGTTTTAAGAGTTTTCAGTTTTAAGAAATCAACAATGCCATTTTCCAGCTAAACTATATGAGATATGAAAAAAATGTGAATGAGCAAAATTACTCATCTTATAAAGATGAACAAATTTTTTCGAAACCATTTCTTAATAATATTTATCAAGTCGCCAAACTATGAATTTCGATATTACCAAATGGCCAGTGTTTACTATTTTTGATAAACCATAAAATTATCAAGTCTGCAAGCAATAAATTTCGAAAATAGCAAATGTACCAAATTTCCAAATCTGATATTTAAATACTGAACCCTCTGCAAATTTATTCATAAGTTCTAAGTTTATGAAGTCGCCAAACAATAAATTTAAAAATTACCAAATTTTCGACATTACCAATTCAAAAAATTCAAAACTGGCGAATATTCACTATTTTTTATAAACCCTAAAATTATCAAGTCGCCAAACTATAAATTTTGATATTACCAAATTTTGAACATTGACAATTCTAAATTCATTTAGTTTACTTCTTATATTTCTTTAATTTGTTTCATTTATGTTATTTATTTCATTTTTTCTTCGCCAGTTTCAAAATTTCAGAATTGTAAATGTGGAAGATTTTGTAATGTTGAAATTTATAGTATGGCAGCTTGATAAACTTAGAATTTATAAATAAATTTGTAGAAGACCCAGTTCGGAAATATACAAATTTTAAATTTGGTAAATTTAGTAGCTTTGAAAATAAATTTGCAGTGAATCCAGTTTTGAGGCTTTTTAATATTTCAAGCTTCGTAAATTTGGAAATCATATAGAATGATAAATTTTGTTGTCTATGAAGTTGGTCCATTTGCAGATGGTATCTACAAAACCTATTTCAATATTTTTTTACGAAATTTTATTCACATTTTTATTCCTTAAGTGAAAACTGCCTTATCTTTGGCCGCGACTCGAAGTCTCGATTCGAGGTCGATAAGCAAGGGTGCCCTGATGTCGTTACATCGTAAGCGTTTCCTTTGTAGCGCCAGTCGTGCAACCTACACAGGTTGTCGGCTGCTTAAAACTACAGTCTTGTGGTCTTCACACTCTCTCAATAAACTTTAACTTGACGTTTCTTTCTGTTGGTTAGGCTAGGTCGTTCATGATAAGTTGTTTATGGTGCAGTGTTACGTGTTTTTATCACGGTCTGTAAATTTTGTTGAAAAAAACGTTTAAAATTTATAGGAAATCTGACAGGTAATTTAATTAATATTTATTTTTAAAGTCTTGTAATTTGACATGTGTTTTTTTTTACTTACACAATTCCAAGCTTGTAGCGGTAAATTTAAGTTTTTTATATTTTTCTAATACTTAACATAATTTGAAAAACGAGTGTTTTTTCCAATTACCTTAAGGTATACCTGAAGTACAATGTAGAACAGTATCATTGTACAATCTAATTTTACGAGACGCATAAACCTCGCTTTTCACCGTCAGGCGTGCGACCTTCACGACGTGCGAACTTTGCGACCGTGTGGCGCGGTGAAGGCATGCGTGCAGGATTAATCCGCACGCGTGCGAGCGGTACCGCTCGCACTGTGCGCGCATTTTGTTATCTGGGTAATAACTAATATCCCCAATAATGTATAATGTTCGTAAGACGAGTGCTGTTTCTATTTTGTCTTAAACTCTCTTGCAAATAAAATTGTGATTTGAAAACCGCGCCAACTCAAGTCAATTAAAATTCATAAAAGTTCAACTAGTTCCGGTACAGCGGCACTAATCAGGATTGGAGTACACCGTGTCTCAACTCTCCCTTGAGGATCTTAAGGTGTGCCTTGAGATCGTCTAGGCCTCTAGGGAGAGTTGAGACACGTTTCCCCTTCCAATTCTCGCCGCTGTACCGGAACTTTGATATTTTCATGGGGCGGGAAAAGTTTGAACAGTGTTTTTTTTGTTAGTGCTTTTGTTTATGACATTTTTGAAGTATTATATGCGTTTCAAAGTAAATATTATTCTTCCCTAACCTTAATAACTAACCTGCCCAATAATTTATAATGTTCGTGAGATGAGTGTTGTTTCTATTCTGTATTCAATCTTCTTGCAAATAAAATTGTGATTTGAATAGCGCGCCAACTCAAGCCGATCAAAATTCATAAAAGGTCAACTAGTTCCAGTACAGATGCACCAATCAGAATTGGAGTACCCGGTGTACCCACTCCTTTATTGATATATTTATCTATGAAGTTCTTAGGATAATCATTTAGTTTTACTATGTCACTGAAATCCCTAAGTTTTTCTTCCTTTTTTTTATACACATTCTGAACAATTGGCAGTCTGTCTAAAATGATGCAAAAGAAATTAATGCTATTAAAATAAGTGTTTTATTTTGTTGTTGATTTGGTAGTCCAGTCTGATCTGGACCTCATTCCCGTTAGCATTCCACGATATCAAATATTTCAATCAACAACATTTTCTTAGTGCACGTTAACAAAATTTACAGAATGTTTTAAAAGATAAAAAATAAAATCCATATTCGCAAAACAATTATTTTTTATTTATATCAAGTTCTTGTAATTTTTGTAATATTAACTTATTTATTGCTTCAAAATGTTTATAAATATAAGACATGTAAATAATTACATGTTCTCTAGGTTTTCCTTTCGAGCACTTTTGTTTACTTTTTTTTTTTAAAGTAAATTCGCTTAGACCAAAAGGGTTGATAAATATTTGTTCATGAAATTAATGTCTGTTTGTGCTTTATAGTACGAATAAGGGTCAGATAGAGATGATATATTCGAATCACATACCTACCTTAAACCTATTTTCACTAAAATGAGCTGACCTGTCCATGTTTCGTGGAAATTTTATTTAGGGGATAGCTTCTGACTATTTTAAGCCTAAAATTTTAAAAATCGTTAAGGTCCTTTTTAAAATAACTCATTAAACTTCCGGTGCTCCACGCCAATGGGGCTAAAAGCCGGATTTTATGAGGTCCATGCAACGAACGTTTTTTCTAGGATGACCAGACGTCTTGCTTCATCAGGACATGTCCTACTTTTTTTATAAATGTCCTGGTCTCCTGATTTTGTGTGCGATGTCTTGCTTTTTCATGATTATCATAACATTTTGCGTTTTTTGTCGCGCGAACCTAAATTTTGTTCACTATTTCTGAGGGCGAAGTCTTATGTTGAAGGCGGTGATCCCAGCTTTGGCATGTGGAATGCAAATCTTGAAATTATTTTTTATTGACGAATTTAGCGAATTGCAGTTTCGAAATGTTCAATCTCTAATGTCGATTTTTTCGATAAAATGAGAGCCTCAGAGGCGTAAGAGAACAGCGTTTTGCAAATCCTGTCAATAATTCGGGAAGTCTTAAAGCCAGTGCAAGAAGGATGCGATTTCACATTTTTGCCGTTTATGCTTAAAAATCAAATTAACAAACTCACAAAAGAAGGGGAAGACAAAGCTTGCGATAAATTTGTTAGTTTACCAAAGAACGGAAGCATACTTGACCAAGTAGACTGATTCGCTTCTTGAATTGCGGGTTTTCGAATAGCTCGATTTTAAAACAAACTCCTTGATCAAAACATGAATTTGAAAAGTGTTTTAAAAGAAAAGTTGAATAATGAGGGATTTGTGATTTCTTTCCAACGAACAGAAATTTTTCGTCCTAATCGGAAGTTTGAAAAGTATTCTGAAAATTAAAGGTCGAAGCATCGACAACTGTAATTTGGTGACTGTGAATTCTCTTTTTTTAGACCTCCTTCGGCTTTAACGAACACATTCTGCTCTCGTATCTCGTGCTTCGCACTCTATTTTGTCCAAAATGCGAACTTTTGTATACATAAAATGTATTTTTTAGTTATTTTTGTACCTCCCTGGGTAAAAATATTTGGTCTTGATTTTGTCTGCAATATGTTTTCAAGACCATGATGTCTGGTTCGGTCTCACCAGCCAGACATTGGAGATATACAGACTTCTCTTGCATTTATGGCTGTAGCTGTACCAAGAAAAGACCAGGTAGACTTGTCTTAAGACAAGAAGTGTAAGTCTTGATTAATATACCGAATTGCTCCTAAAGAAAATTATATTACCAATTTGTGGCTTTAACTTTTAACATTTTCCAGGATCAAAATTACAAAAGTTTTCGTTTGTACATTTTATTGTCCACTATACTCTGACCTCTATAGTCTATAAACTATGGACCTCACCGGCAGGGCCGGCCATTTCCAAGCATCACGTAGCTAGGTTAGGACCAAACAGTTGACATCTGCTGAGGATTAAAATATATCAAATTTTCTATAAAAAGATTAAAACTGTCATTTTTTAGAAGTATCTAGTGAACTTTTGCAGATAGGAAAAAATAAACAACATTTTTATATTCGCCATCCAAAGAACCTAATTATTGCAGATAAATAAACTTATTAATACATAAAAAATAAATACCATGAAGATGAATAATATAAACATTCTATAAAGTTTAAAGCAGATCAGTGATGACCCTCAGAGGCCCTGATCTCAAGACATAAACTTTTGTCTTTAAGTCGAAAATATTCGTCTTAAGACATCAAAAATAGTCTGGTTCCGTCTCATGATCTAGACGTACAGAATAACTTGAATTTGTCTTAGATCAGTCTTTACCCAAGACAAAATGAAGACCAAATATTTTTACCCGGGTCGGTCCGGAACTGCTTATTCAGATATGGCAAAATAAAGAAAAAATGGTTGTACATGATTACTTTAATATTTACTTTTTATTTTGCATTAATTTGTATTCTCAGCTACTCTAAAACATGCGTCATTTCAATAAATTTATATTATTATAATTCATAATTTTCATTGATATAGAAATATACGTATCTTCATTTTCTTTTTTTTATAATTAAAAAAAACGCATCCTATCAAAAGTAAAAAGAATTTTGTTAATTAACATTTTATTGCACCTTGTGGCTTTTTTCCATAAATTTAATTTATTTACTTTCAATGTTATTTTTTATGGTTTACACAAAAAAGACGCATCCTAGCGAAAAGTTGTTCAAGGCTAATTTGTAGATATAAGTTGGCGAAAATTTTTGTTAAATACAATTTTATTGTATCTTGTGTCATTTTTCTAAAAGGGTAATTTTTTTGGTTTTCAACGTATATGTATAACAAAAATTTATAACAACTTTGTAGATATTTTGTTGTTGTACAACTTTTGTCTATTAATTATTTTCGTATCTTGCATCGATTTTCCAAGAACTTTTTCTTTTATTTTTAATGTTATTTGTTACGATTGTGACAAAAACTACGCGTTTTATCAAAAAGAGATTAGTAAAAAATTTGTAGATCTTTTTCGGGTGCATAATTTTGGTTTGTTCATATTTTTTTTGTATCTTGCATAATTTGACCGCAGAATGGAATTTTTTATTTTTCATTATTTTTTTTTTGGTTAAAACCAGAACCGTTGTTCAAAAAATGCTGGTCAACGAAATTGATTTATCTTTTTGGTCCCTGAAATTGTGTGCCAAATTGCAACCTAATCCGATCAGACTTTCAAAAGTTATCCGGTATACAAACGACAACAACAACAACGATGACGACAACGACAACGAGACAGACACACCATCTTAAAACCTGTTTTCTCGGATTCAAAGGCTTCGAAACGTGGAGATTAAAAAAATCAGCAATAGTCAGTTTTCACATAAAGCTAATACCTTCTCATTATGAGGAGAATCTAAAAACCAACACTGCTGGAAGTAAACGGATTCAAACGGATAGGAATTAGCTGATTCGAACAAAAAGAAATTTTTTATCCGTTTAAATGACCACATTGCATCCTTTTCAATCATGTTCTAGCCTTTTTCAGATTTTTAAATCTACATCCGTTTGAATAATTTGCAATACGTGAAGTGGAATTTAATCCGCCCCTATCCGTTTCAGGTCGAACTTTTTTATCCTTATCTATCCGTGAGATGGTATCCTATTTATCCGTTTTAATCCGTCTCCAACGAAAAATATTTTATCCTTATGTATCCTCTTTAATCCATCTTCAACTAAAAATAATCTATCCATATCTATCCGTTTAAACCCGTCTTCAAGTAAAAATATGCTATCCATATTTATCCGTTTTAATCAGGCTTCAACTAGTAATACTCTACCCGCGTCTATCCTTTTGAATCTGTATTGAACTAATAATATTCTATCCTCGCGTATCAGTTTGAATAAAAAAAATCTGCCAGCTTCGTGGGCACATTCTCATCGCGCTTTACGCTCGGTTTCTCTAAGCTTTTGCACTTTGTGTTCGACTTAGATGAAAAGAAAAACTTTATTTGCATATATTATACAATTATCAAAACCTCTACATATGAAGTGATTATTAAATTTGTTAAAGAGGAGATCTAATTTACTTAAGGTTCTATCGACCTTAAGGAACACATTCTCACCCAGACATTCGCGCTCGATATTTGATTTGCAAATATGAAAATAATATAATATAATATCTATTAATTTTTTTCGTGGTTTGTGTCATTTGTCCAAAAATTTGATTTATTTTATTCTTAAATCAGTATTTTACAACTGAAACAAAAACTACGCGTCCCATCAAAAAGTGATTAATAACAAATTTGTAGATCTTTTTTTAGTGCACAATTTTTGTATATTCATCTTTTTTCGTATCTTGTATAGTTTGATTGCAAAATGGAATTTTTGATTTTTCATTATTTTTTTGTGCGATAAAAATTTCAATTTTCGATTTTTCAAGAAAATTGAAAAAAGTCTTATGACAATATTGTAGGGTGCTCAAAAATAAATATTTTTCTCTTTTTGACTTTTTTCATATTGTGCGTTTTTTAGCTTAAAACGATGATTTTCGTTTGTTTTTTGGAATTTTGTAAATGCTATAATTCCGGTAATTTTTCTTCTATCAAAAAAAGTCATGAGAATAGTTTGTTCGACTTTTTGAGTGCTATTGATATCCGTCCATAGAATTTTTAAATATTGAAAAAAATTGTTTTTAAAAATTTTCAAAATGTGCTCACTTTTTGAATTTTTATCCAAAATGGCTGACGAACGAACTTGACCTTTATTTTAGGAGACTCAAAGAGTATACCAAAGCCCAATCCAATAATTTAATTCTTTTGAAAGTTATCATGCTAACCAACTAAAAATCTACAGACTAACAACTAACATACAGACTAATAGGCAGACAGACATTTTGTAAAAACCTGTTTTTTGAGTATAAGGGGTCTCAAAACGTGGAAATTTGACAAAAAAAGGGGGGGGGGGGGTCAAATTTTACACAAATCTAATACCTTCTCATTATAGGATGAGAATGTAAAAATTCTATCCGTATGTATCTGCAGTGAAAACTATAATGCTAATTCGTATTTGATAGAAAATCACGAATTATAACGGATAGTCAATAAGTTTTTTGAAGAAAGGATTGAAGAAGGATGAGTAATGATTGGTACAGAGTAATATTCTATCCGTATTACATAATGATAAAAATGAAAGTAGTCCGCGAACAGACAAGGATTAGGTGACGGATACAAGGATTGAAGAGGATAAGCATGGATTGTCACGATTACCTTTTCAATTGGAAGAGCAAAATAAAAATAAATTCAGTATTTCTTCAATTCGCTGTGGCAATTAATACTATTGTCTCGACTATATAATAGGTTGCTATCGAACTCTTGCAAAAATGAATATATAATACCAAATTTTACCATCAATAGCTTCTCCGTGCAGGCTCCGAGATGGTATCAAATTACAATATTGAAGTTTCTGCATGGGACATATAGCAGGATGTCCCAGGAACATAAATGGAATATCTCCCAATATTCTTTTACTAAGTATTCAACTGGGCAGACTTAGCATGAAAAAATAAACTGCGATCAATCTACCTGCAATAAGTCAACCCGCAGCTACATTTTGTGATCTGCGATACTTGATACTAGACTTACGTGCGCGCGCCAGAGCGCGATTACTTTTGTATTCATTTTTCTCATTTACTAAATTTTCGAATAACTATTTATTCTTTCAAATTTCTTGACCACTCAAATTCTTGCTGAAATTATATTCTTAAAGAATGTATTCAGTGAAGATTACGAGTGCACGTTATATAATTTGATATTTTGAAAAAAAACGTAATTTTTGTACAATGACATTTGCGGGTACTTTCACGGCCATTTTTTTAAATGTAAGCATCAATATACATTGCTAAATCATTAACAAATTAATACCTATAATTTAAAAAAATCATATTCTGATCCGATTCTCAGTTCTTAATATAAAAATCATTGAACATGTATTTGCACTGGAATGTTTAAATACATTTTTATAGAAAAAGAAGAGCGTGTCAAAATACATTGCTAAATAATTAAAACATATGTACATGTCATTTTGAAAATTGAATTCAAATCCTCATTTTACGGCCATTTTTGTAAATCTATGAATCAAGAAACATCGCTAAATCACGAAAACATTATCATATTAGAATGTTTGAATAATTCAGAAAAACAACAGCGCACAACAAAACATCGCTGAATGATTAAAATATATCCACATATAATTTTGAAAATTGAATTAAGATACATGCCTCTCTTTTTTCGTGGTTATCTCAGCGATATATTAAGCCCCACTCCTCCATTTAAAACGAGACCAAAAACATAATGAAATATGCCCTTGTTCTCGACTTATAATAAAAAATATGGAAGCATGTCCAAGACGAAAATCAGTTCTTCGAGCGGCAGTCGAATGTGGAATTTAAATCTTTCGTTAACGTGCGAAAAACAACAGACCAAAAAATGTAGCCACCAGTGGACCGTCCGATTTTCGTCTTGGTTATGCTTCCACATTTTCCATGACAATTCAAGAACCAGTAGATATTTTATCATGTTCCTAATCTAATTTTAAAGATGATAAACATATCATATCATACATCATAGCCAATATTAAATTATATAATATTAATGTCAGTATTCAATTCCTGTTACCACACAAAATAAAAATAAAAATTTAATAATTCTGTGGTTCAACATTGTGAAAAAATTAATCAGTTCGCAACGTAAACATTTATGAAAATTGATGTTCATTGAAACATCCAAATAAATTTTACTTTATATTTTAAAGAAAATTATAATTAACGTTTTAAATTGATTGCAGAAGAAATTAAAACATATTTACATATAATTGTGTGAATGGAATTGGGATACTCATTCAAAAATAGCACAAACATTTAAAAAATTATTTAGTTGCAACAGAGATGTGTTAAATATACATAAACTTTCATTATACGAATTATAGCCAATATTCAACTACATAACCTTGAAATAAATAAGTCATTCATGTTCCTTAATATAGAAAAATTATAATTCAATCTTTATGTAATTTAATATTATAAAAACACTAATTAGCTAATAATTAATTAATCAGTTTCCAACAAAAAAAGCAATAAAGACAACTTAGCATCAACTTAGCACAAAGATAGGCTGGGCAAGACAGTACGCGTCCCGCATTCAGTGTGTGATTGACTACATAACATCTGGCAGGACTTTCATTGCCAAGGTTTGACAGTTCGCGCGCGAACTGCGGATCCGTTATCACACAATCAACAAGTCAAAGCTACTGACCATCAGGCAGCATATTGTTGACAGAATACGAGTACTATCTAACGCTAGGAGAAGTCTAGAGCGGAGACAGAGGTGGGTCAGAGAAAATCAACAGTTTTTGTCTGACCCATCTCGACTCTTCCAAGACCCTCCAGTTCCTGTCGACCATCCACCCAAACCAGAGGAGGTCGAAGCATTTTGGAGAGAAGTCTACGAGGTCCAACATCCACTTGAAGTAGGCTCAAAGAACATAAATAGCTTCAAGGAGCTGTGCAATGCCCTCATAACAGCTGAGGAGGAATGCCCACCTATCACTACCGAGGAGGTGAAAAACGTATTAAGAGGCATGAAGAACTATTCCGCTCCGGGACCAGATGGTATCAAGACCTTCTGTTGGAAGAAGTTTCCTTTAACCCACCAGCATCTGGCCCGAATTTTCACCTCATATCTAAAATCAGAAGAGCCTATTCCGGGGTGGTTGGTGGAAGGGCGCACAGTGCTCCTGCCGAAGACGGGCAACTTAGCTGACCCTAAGAATTACAGGCCAATAACTTGTCTGAACACGCTGTATAAGATCTTCACAGCTATCCTAAATGATAGGATTCTTCGGACAATTGGACCTGTGTGGCCAGAGATAGACTTATTATCTGTCTGTTGGAAAGCCTAAAGGTTCATCCACACATCGTGAGGTGCATAGAGAGATTAATGCCGCTTTGGAAAACCAGATTTACTATCTCATCTGGAAAACATCGTGTGATCACTAACAGTATCACCAGTTAATTTGAAGAAAGGAGAACTTAATGGCATCCCCGAAGATCCTGAGCTCGATAACAGAAGCGCTATACGACACCTTTGCGCTGGAGAGACCTATACATACCTGGACGTGCCACAGAGCCGCATTCAGGACGTGACATCTATAAAGGATACTCTCCGATGTAGATACAAACGTCTCATCCAGCAGATTTGGTCTTCCGAACTGTCGGCGAGAAACAACGTATCTGCAACGAACATGCTTGCCGTCCCGGTAGTACTTTATTCATTTGGAGTGGTTCCATGGACGAAGGACGAGCTCAGATCCCTCGATATCGGGACGCGAAAGGTTTTGCACATGAACAAGAGCATGCACCTTAAGTCTTCTGTTCCGCGACTTTACATCTCACGCCGCCTAGGTGGTCGCGGAATACTGAATCTTGAATGTCTTCACAACAGAATTATTCTGGGTACAGCACATATAGTTGCAAATGGACAAGACCCTCTTCTTAAAATGGTCAGGAAACACGAAGAAGTGGGCAAAGGGGCGTTTCTGTACAAAGCAGCGGAAGAGGCTGCTGAAACACTCGGCCTTGACTTCAATATTAGGGGTGAGCAAAATGCATCAAATCTTATCCATCTTGAATACTCACTCTTGAAGGCCCGGATTAAGATAAGAAAGCAGATGAGAAAAACTTCCACGAGCAGCTTCTCGACAAGAGGATGCACGGCATCTTCCACAGAAATGTGGAAGATCAGTCGATGTCGTATGAGCTAACGTTTGCTTTCCTTAGATCACCCGGATTGAAGTCGGGCACGGAGGGCTTCATTTGGGCATGTCAAGACGGTGTCATTTTCACTCTAGCATACCGTCGCCACATTTTCAGCCAAGACATTCCCGATGATAGCTGCAGAGCGTGTCATGCACACCCCGAGCATCTAGGACACATACTATCTAGTTGTCCAACTCATGCGGGAACGACCTACATCCAAAGGCACAATGCGGCACTAAAAGTGCTTTATTATCATCTCTGTCACTCTTATGGCATTAGCCCAAGTACCTCTCCGCTAAACGCTCCTAGAGAAATAGAGTCAATTGCCAAAAATGAGAAGTGCCGCATATACTGGAACTTCATATTCTCGACAATTGTTTCTGTTGCGCAATCGAGGCCGGCACCAGCTGACAAACACGTCATAGCCAAGGAGAAAGAAAAGAAAGAGAGGTATGAAGACCTTATAAGGGAGTTGCGACGGTTATCCCCAGAATATTCTGTTAAGCTAATCGTCTTGATCATCGGCGCTCTTGGAGGTGCCAAGGTTTCACTGGTTAATAGCCTGAAAAGCATCCCTGCGTGTCAACAAAATGCTGAGACACTTGCGGGGAAAATGCAGAAGGCGGTCGTCCTTGGGTCGCTCCGTGTCCTCAGGGTGCACGAGACTTTTGCCGGATCATCGTATTGAGTTCGTCGTAGACTGTAATCACCTATCTCACGGTCGTGAGACGTGGTTACAGCTGAAATTTTACCGCGATTTCGCTGGGAGCGGGTGCAATTTTTCAGATTAGCACCCGCTCCCGGCGAAATCCTGCGGTTGTCCTTATGACAAACTTTTAAATATATATATACGCAATTTACCTTCATTCTTCCTTCCCACACCATTTACCTCTTCCACGTGCACTTTTGCTCCAATTTCCCACATCAACTGTTCCACTTCTTCTCTTCCTGATTCACTGTCTACTTTCATTCCTCTGATCACTATACTTCTACTACGTTTCGTCTTCTCTTCTACTTTCATTTTCCTTTCTAACTCTCTCAATCTTGATTTCATTCTCACATTTTCTAGGATAACGTTCTCATGCACTTATTTTATTCTCTCTCCTTCTCTTACCCCTTCATCCCCTTTCTTTATATCCTCAGACTTACATTCTAGCTTTCTCACTGTTTCTTCCAACTTCTTTATTTCAGATTTGCTCTCATTCTCACTCATCCTTTCCTCTCTAAACCCTTTAATGAGATTTTCCAGACTCTCTAGAGCGACTTTCCCTTTTGCCTTATTCCTCTCCGGTGGAGACTTTTTCTTAAACTTTTTCCGCAACTTCTCTTCTCCCTGATCAATCCCCTCTCCTTCCCTTAATCTTTTACTATCTTCCGTCTTGCCCCCCTCATCTAATAAGCACTTCCCTATTTGATGACCTACCTCGAGTCCTTCTGTCAGCTAGTACCCCTTCCTTCTGTCCCCAACCCAAGTTCCTTTGCGTAGTAAGCTGCACCTCATCATCATCAGTACTATCTCCGGCATCACCCTTACCCCTCCCTGTTACGCCGGTCACAGTGAGATCATCAGCACCGGGGTTGTTGTCTACCTGCTGCTGGCCTCTGCCGGACCCCACTGGTCTCCTCGCAACAAACATGCTGCGGATGTGGAGGCAGCGGTGAGGAAGGCCCTGGGAGAGCAGCTAGGCTCTCCACCTAGGGTCAGCCTCACCAGGACGAGCAGGAGAGGCTGCATCCTAGCTTTCGTCTAACTGGAAGCGGCCGCTGCTGCCAAAATGGAGAAGATCCCTCGACTGAAGGTGGGTTGGGTGAACTGCCGTGTGAAAGTACATAGCACCGAAACCCGGTGCTACAGGTGTCACGCTCGAGGGCACGTTGCCCGAGAGTGTGCTGCAGAGGATCTCAGCAAATGCTGTAGGAGATGCCTACAAGAGGGCCATAAGGCGGCGGAGTACCAGAATCTGGCAACACCCCGTCCACCGGCTACTGCCAGAAAGTAGGAGATGAAGAAGAAGAAGCCCAATTTGTCCTGGTCCGGGACAAGAGTTCAACAAAAAAAAAAGAGAAGACCAGCAGAAAGCCTCTACAGACAAGAAAACGGCACCCCCTGAAGTAATGCGAAAGCGGTTCCGGGGGGAATCATGCCGAAGAGAAAGGGTGGTAGTTTTTAGTCGGTAGTTGGTAGCATCACTATAATGATCGAATTAAGATCTTTGTGTATATTTATATATATTAAGATCATTGTAGTGATGATACCAATATCCCGACACTACCGAGAAGTGCGGACCCCTCATCCTAGCTTTCGTCTAACTGGAAGCGGCCGCTGCTGCCAAAATGGAGAAGATCGCCCGACTGAAGGTGGGTTGGGTGAACTGCCGTGTGAAAGCACATAGCACCGAAATCCGGTGCTACAGGTGTCACGCTCGAGGGCACGTTTCCCGCGAGTGTGCTGCAGAGGATCTCAGCAAATGCTGTAGGAGATGCCTACAAGAGGGCCATAAGGCGGCGGAGTTCCAGAATCTGGCAACACCCCGTCCACCGGCTACTGCCAGAAAGTAGGAGATGAAGAAGAAGAAGCCCAATTTGTCCTGGTCCGGGACAAGAGTTCAAAAAAAAAAAAAAGAGAAGACCAGCAGAAAACCTCTACAGAAAAGAAAACGGCACCCCCTGAAGTAATGCGAAAGCGGTTCCGGGGGGAATCATGCCAAGGAGAAAGGGTGGTAAGATCTTTGTGTATATTTATATATATTAAGATCATTGTAGTGATGATACAAATATCCCGACACTACCGAGAAGTGCGGACCCCCCTCGGTGTGTGTTAGCACATTTTCCACCTTCCTTCCATCATCATCATCATCATCATCAAAAAAAATAAAAAGTAAGATTAAAATTGCTGCTATTTTTAACGAGAAATTTAATTAATTCATACCTTCTCTCTAATCCTAGGCATGCGGGGTAAAGTCGGTGTTTAGGGTGGCAAATACCGAATATATTTAAATAAATAAATACCATTACTTTTTTCATATTTACACGGATTTATATCCGTAGGGTAGAGAATCATGATCCTCTATCCTACGTCTTTTAATATTGGATACCCGACAGATTTGATTTTTTTCGTCATGCATTATTACCTGATGGAATCGAGTGGTACGAATAGCGCGAGAGTTTATTCTAACAGGTTCACTTTCAGAGACTGCAAGATCTCGAACAGAGTTGAAATTGATGAATTGGAAATTGTCAAAGTTCAGGGTAATACCTTTAGCTTTGCATGCAGGCAGACTCGCTACTATCTGCTGAACGAGCTATGTATCCATGAAAAATAGGCCCCCCTGAAACAAAGGAACGTATGTAACTTCCTTTCCCATAATCTTTCTCTAACTCGTCGGTCATGTCACATAAAAGTGAGCCTATTGGTGGAGTATACTCATCAGGGGTACGGCGAGTGATATATATATATATATATATATACACGAATCTGTAGCATAATATAAAACACGACGATCTAACTGTTCTAAATACTCGTACAGTTTTAATCGTGCCTGAGCAGTGGTGTACGCTGCAATGACAATGTTTTTATTAGGTGCTGGGGTACTCGCTTCTTCCCTGTACACCCAACAAACGTACAGCATGCTTTGATTTGCAGGTACGATATCCTTGACCTCGATTTCTGAGTTAGTGAGGAGACGTAATGGTTTTTCTCGCGTGCGTACAATTTCTGTTTGCGGTAAATTATTACGTTGTCCAAACTTACCCCAGAAGAAGTTAAGATACAGTTTCGCGACGGAACGCGACCCCGGATTTTTCATAATTTTATCACGATCAAGCTTAATACCCTCTGCCAATTCATGTTGATGAATGTATTCCAGCTTTGAAACTTCATCAATACTGTATGATGGCCAACCACTTGCCTGCTGTTTGATATTTAAGAACATATTAATATATCCTGCGAAAAGACCTCCCTTGTGCGTGATTGGATCATACTGTACTACTTCATATTGCCATATTTCTGAATTATCGACAATTTTTTAACCCAATTGCACAGCTTTTTTCGACTCATCGGAAACCCATGTACCTTCCACCACACGCTGTGACTCACATTCATGCGAACACTTGCCCTGTTCCAGAGCTTCACAGCATGTGCGGCAGAGAGAAAACATGAGTTTCTCGTGTAAACGAACCGGCAAAAGAGGATGATAAAGCTTCCGTGGAGGTAAAACTTTACAAAGTACTAAACCCTCGACGTTGGTAAGATCAAAAGCTGGACTTGTAAACTTCTTACAATCTTCTCATCCTACATATACAGTTGGGTGACGTACAGGGAATGTTCTGACTTTCGAGATGTACGGATGCAGAGAACAAATATCTTGGTACTCAATGATCTCTCCGTCTTTCACCTCGTAAAAGCATTTCGTATTCCCCGTTCGACCACCGTAAAATGCATCGCGAGGGTTTAATACCTTCTTAGTTTTTAATAAAGGATGGTTATTTAAAAAATCTTTAAGATTGCTGTCCGTATTTTTGAGACGATTGAACTCACATTCCCATATCTCTGTGAGTTCATACCCGTATCTTTTTATTTTATCCGATCGCGCTCATGTCTTTTCGTATCGCTCATTCATGGTTTCTCCGGTATTACTAAGTATTTTATATATGTAAATAGGATAACAGAGATTGCAACCATGCCAAAAACAACCATGAGATTCGAATACGCGACGAGTTATCGTAGCTTCATCTTCAAAAAAGCCATCTACTATAGGGCCTTCTTGAAGACGATGCTCTCGAGCTCTACCAGCGTCATGAATAATAATATTAAGATCGCGCTCCATAGATAAGAGCCATTCAACGCCAACCCTGGATTGGGTATCACCCCACCTATAGCCACCTCTTGGAATTATCCCAATCATATTTTCTCGTAAGAAATGCTTCCGAAAGAACCGATTACAAGCCGATGCAATAGTGGGGGCCTCTGTGAAAGGACAAACATTTCCACACTCGAGAAATATTTTACGAAATGAGATACATGCACAACGTAAAATATCTACATCGTTTTTACAGTACGAAACAAGCTCTTCCCAAAAATTAAATTTATACTCTGGATCGCCACTTTTCTCCTCGTACCAATTTAAAAATTCTTGTCGAGCTTTTTTCGACATTGTACTCGGAGAATAAAATTGTGTTGGTGGAAGAGGTCCACAATAATTTTTATTTTCGGGGGTATTGAAAAGATGTGGAAACGTTCCTTTCTTTCCGCCTATTCCGCCTATTCCCACTAATCCAAATGATGCCGGTAACGCGCTGAGAGGTAATTGAAAATAGTTTATACTATCAATAAAAGTGGTGTGCTTTACTCTCATTGAAATGATTTTGGTACCCGATAAAATTAAATCTGGATCGGTTTCATAGCAGTTTTTATGCTCAGTTAAATGTTTCAAGATGAATTGAGCGTCAAAAGATTTGGCATTATGAGCTATACAGCTAATTATTTTAAATTTAACACTCGGACAAAGCGCAAAGTCTACGAAATCACGTACGGGATTGTCACCAGCAGAGACAAATTCACGAATCAACCCGCAGTGCTCGCACGTTTTCTTAATGCCCTGTTCAGGGATACACCCCTAGCAGACTTTTTGAGTTACACAGAGTTGAATATACAGAGTTGATATATTAACCTTATGCTCATTAATAGAGTCGTCCCCGTCGAGCGTTTTATTTTGCCGCGTTTCGAAATCGTAAAATATACATAAAACAGGGTTCTTCGCGTCATTAATACCAGAATCTTCACGTGTAGGTGACATGTAGCAATCGTGATTATACTCACGTTCGCAGCCACATGTCCTACAGTAAGAAGCACCACATTTATGATTTTTATCTTTTAATAGATCTACCAAATGCGAGCACACATCACATATTCGTAATACTTTACAAACGCTTTTTGTGGAGGAATACGAATTTCTTTTTTTATGGCGATTGCAACAATCGTCACTAAAAAAGAGACGCAAGCATTTTTCACACTTTTGTCCTATGGTGTATGTTTCATCAGGGTTTTTCTTACATTCCGGCTGCGGCAAACATGTCCCACATTTTTGCGAGCGCCTATGGTCATTCATGTTTTTCTAACCCTTATTACAAGGTGTACAAAACTTTCGAGTTGAAGCCGCAGCAGTCAAATTCAAAATTGTCTGAAAATTACGAGTGTCGCTATCATACAAAAGATGTACAGTATGTGTAGGGATTAGACCTGGTTCGATACAATTTCGTGTGCCATTGAAAAAAGGTGGGTAGGCGCCGCCGCCGAAAGTTTTAAGATCAAAAACGATAATAGCAGTTTGTTCACGGATAAGATATTTGTGAAATTCATCAATTTAAAAAAAAACCGCATCCTTCCAACGGTATTTCCACAAGTGTATTGCGTGTCAGCTCTCGTGCTAATACCGTCTGAAGGATGGAATTTTGTCTGCGAACAACATGCCATTTTGAATTTTTTCCCCCGTTTCTTAACTGACCGCGTTCGCTATAAATTTTACCTGAAACAATCGCTCGAGGGAGACATAAATTATCACGATTTTGAATGGTTAAAATTGACCTTTTTTTAATCACACGGCTAGTTAAATCTCCCCAACCGTGCCCTGTAGGACTATGAACTCAATGAATTGTTATTTTAACTCTGTCATCTATTCGAAACTCGGCGACACTCTGTGTTACTATAAAAATCAAATTCCATAGGTCTTCAAAGTGACAATCGCGTACGTAACGGAAAGACAACGCTGCATCATCTTGGGTGAAACTTTCCTCCATGAATTTGATTCCGATAAAATCAAGAGGGGCATAAGGTTTTAATCAATACTGAAAAAGCTCTTTAATCGCCGATTCAAGCCACTCGAGGGGGCCAATTGTTTCATGAGGGTTATACCGGAATCGCAATTCGGGTTCAGTACCATCTAAGGCAAGGCGCGGATAATACTTATGTTTTTTATTTGTAATTAGAAATTTTGAGTTCATCGGCATTTCACCACACTCATTTGAAACACTACTCTGATCACGTAGTACTTTTTTGTCCTCAGCCATGGTGGCAAGATTTCCATCATCATCAGATTCGTGATCGTCACCCTGATCTGAGAGCTGCCTCTTTCGTCCTCCCCCTCGCTGAATATAGGCACTCGTGGAGGGATTGGGTTTTACGTGTAAAACACGTAATTTAAAAATATTGCTCCTAATTGAAAAATCTTAGACAATTTACAGTATTTAAGAAAAAACCTATTAGATTTACTTGCGAACACTAAAAATTAGAATTTATTTTTCGGTCTCACTTTTGTAAATATTATTTATACTCAAATAAACTAATACCTTTATATTATTTATAAAACAAATGACCCAGGAATTGCAAAACTAAATCGATTTAATAACAGCGAGACAATTTCGACACTTTTCTAAATTGATAATATTATATTAATTGTCAAATTAATAATATAATAACAATTCATTGATTGAATAAAACGCAATCAAATTTTTGATGAAATTAAGATAATGAAATTAATAAAATTAATAAAAATAAATAATGAAAGTTATAAATGAATAATTACCAACTATTAAGTATTAATTATTATTAATTATTGATTCATTGTTCTTACTTATTAATTAATTATCATGCATTATTAATCCATTATTATTAATAATCAATTGTTTATTAATAATTATTAATAATTAATATTAATTATTGAATAATTGTTATTAATCAGTTATTGATTATCAGTAATTATTAATCGATTATTATTATTATTATTGTATGATTTTTAATGGTCGAAAATGACAGTCTACAAGGATGTGTATACGTGTATATTCCTCTTCGTGTTTGTGTATGTGTATGTAATATGTGAGAGCATGTGTATGCACTTTGAATGGAAATATAACAAGAGTTTATTAAAAAGTTTTGAAACTGTTATCTGCAACCATTTTTCTAAAACTGAAATAAAAAATATTCTTTTAGCTAATATGATATTTTTCTATTTTTCTAAACCCTCCTTGCGTACGAGAGTATATGAGATTAAGATCCCAGCTCAGGTAAGATAAGGCAGCATCTTGCGATGGGAACTCGAGAGCAGGTTGTAAAGGCTTTTAGTTGTTCAAATTGAAAAGTGTTTGACTGATTAAAAACCCCATAAACTCTACGCTCTTTTTCTCCATCTTTCTGTTATTTTCGTGAGATATTTAGTGTTTGAGGCAAATAGCAATAGCTGATTTTCGGCATGCGAACCAGGCTCTAATAAGCTTAAAAAGCCTGGTCCGTGCGCGGAACCAGAAAAGCTTATACAGGTTCGCGGTGTGGAACCGAGAAAAGCTTATGTATATAGGTTCCACACCGACCGCGCTAACAAGCTAATTAGTTTTCCAAAAATACTTTTTGAAGTATTAATTTCAAATAATATTATATTCAATGAATTATTTATTTTAATTGATATTAATATTAATTCATCAATTGATAATTTAGTTTAATTTATTTTTAAGTTAATTTATTAATTAAAAATTGAAAAATTAATTAATTTATAATTTTAATTAATTTTAGTTAAATTTTCTAGTTTAATTTTAATTAATTTATTACTTGATAATTTAATTATTAATTTAATAATTATGTTATTTTACTATAAATGATGAACTATAGTAAATTATATATCAGTATAGAAAATGGACTCTCGTTGGCAACATCCTTTCACTGCTATGGTTTGCGAATCAAATGGATGCGGGAAAACTTGTTTTGTCAAAAAATTCTTAAGCCACATCGATGTCATGTGTGATACACATTTTGAACGTATTCTTTTTTACTATTCAGAATGGCAGTCGGGTTATTCTGAACACGGTAAAACCATAGATTTTCGAGAAGGATTACCGCAACCAGCTGATTATTCTAACGATAATGAACGTCCTAAGCTCATAATTATCGATGATGTTATGGGTGAATCTTCAAAAAATACAATTGTAGATCTTTTCTCTAAAGGTAGTCACCACAAACATCTTAGTGTTATCTTTATCTCGCAAAATTTATTTCATTAGGGACATGGGCAAAGGGATATATCACTAAATACGAATTATATCGTTGTTTTTAAAAATCCTCGAAACCGAGCTCAATTTCAATATCTTGCTCGACAAATATATCCAGAAAATTCTCACATGTGTACATACCTGTCAAAAATACAAAAGAAGGTGCTCGAGTTGAACAGATACCAGTTGTACGTCTGTAATGGCGTCGAGTGCACGTAAACACATTGGTGAAAAAAACACAGCAGCATTGCATGCACTCTGTCGCCTCGATCGTAATCAACGAAAAGCGATTCTGAGCACAGCTAATGCAAAACTCGTAAAATGTATATGCGAGTGCGCTCTAAATACTTTAGCAGGAAATATACCTTTGAAAACACATGAAAAACACAAGTTAAAGAAGCAAAAACATACTTTAAGAAAGTTGGCAGCATCGAAGGGTACTTGGAAAAATAAAAAACGCTTTATCATTCAGAAGGGTTGATTTTTACCATTATTACTCGCACAGATTATAGGTAGTCTTCTCTCAAATATTTTCAGCTCAGCTAATTCACGAGAGTAAGAATCCGTTTTCCATTTAACTAAAAATTGTTTATAATTTTTTTTTTATTTATTATTAATATTCTACAACAAGGTTTCGGATCAGAGGCTAATACTGGAAATACGAAAGCGCACGCTTCTTCGATGAATCCTGTAGATAATAACTTCTCTAGTGCTAACTACAAAGTTCACTATCTCAAAAATACGACCCAAACTCCAGGTAATATTGTGACCAGACTCGATGCTGAAATGAGTGAAATATTATATTCACCATTCTTGAAAGATGAGCGTGGAAAATGGAAAATGTATCAACAAGTTTTACCAAAATTTTTATTTTTCACCCAGGAAACATGGAAGCATAAAAACCGAATAAAGAGCAGGATAATCAGAGAGATAAAAAAATAGGTTTTGCGAACAATAGTAATGATAATAATGATGATAAGCGGAAAGATTATTTTAAAAATATTGATAATATTATTGCAACTATTCCAAAAAGTTTTAAAAATAAAGGGGAAAGGTTCCAAAAAACAGTTACTTGTCAAATGGATGGGATATTCTGATAAATTCAATTCTTGGATACCTGCCAGCGATTTAAAAAATGTACAATGAATAACGATCAATTTCACCTAATTTTACCGAGCAATAGCAGTATGAAGTATTTTCCGCACAATACTACGACTCGCTTTACCACACAACTGCCGCACGAAATTCGTTTGCAGGGTCGTACAGAAATTCAATTTCCAAGAACATTTCTTCATGTAAGACACAATTTGCCTGATCGAATGGAAAATCGCATAGCTCTAATGACGAATGTGTCAAGTAGCAGTAGTTGAAGAGAAAAATGAAGAAAATTATGAGAGAAAAATTAAAGAAGCGAAAATTGACGGTGAAGATTTACTTTTTAAATACTCGCTTCCTTACGTTCTTAAAGGGGACACCGAGTTCTCTAAGCTTAATGACAATGCTATTAGAGATAAATACACAGCAGGTATGTTGACTGGTAAATGGTTAAGTCCTATTTTCTCCGAGTTTCGACCTGGTGTGTACCCACAGATAAACGATCTCGTCCGAGCGATAAACCAGACCCCGACTGCTTGAGAACACGTAAGCTTAGTTTTCCAAAAAGACAAAGATTGTTATGTCAAAGTTGAACAAATTTGTCAAGACGATTGTGATATGGAAGGTCGTCATTTTCTTGCAATACGTAAAAAAGTATCTCGTATACTTGGTTTTGCACCACAACAATTAATGTCAGATAATTCTCATTATGCTAATCACCCTCCAAGTCTGGCTCGTGGTTTAGCTGAGAAAATGTTTGTTTATTGCGATATTTGCGAACCTCATATTACAGGTGATGTACAAACACCGCTTTTACGTATTATTCCTGTCGACACCCGAAACTACATTTTTTCATCCACGCAAGTTACTCATTTTTCCTCTCCAAATTTAATTTCTCTTCTTCATACTCAATTTCGCACGATAGAAATAGATATAAGAGATCATGCTGGACTTCCTATACCATTCGAGTTTGGCACTCTGACAGTGACACTTCTATTTGAAAAAATTGATTAGAGAAGGGAAAGAAGACGAAATAAAAATTATATGATCCAGTAATAATAACAATGAGTTATTACGTAGATTACTACACAACAAAAGTCGGTGGAGGGGGAAAATCAAAAGTTTATGTCGGATCGTCCTAGCAGAAAGTTCATGGAATTGGAAGCTTTCTAGGTGGGCTTTTTCGACGTGTATTGCCGATATTAGCGCGAGGTGCGCATACAGTTGGAAATGAGGCTCTTCGAACAGGTGTTAAAGTTTTAAATAATGTCGATAGGAAAGTACCACTCAATCAGGCATTTATCTCGCGTATTAATGAATCTGGTCAAAGATTAAAAACAAAAGCTTTGGATAAAATTGATAATCTTATGAATGGATCAGGTTATAAATTTGGTTTAAAAAAAAATTCGGACCTTAGTTGTCCGCAGTTCGTGGTCTTGAGAGTTTGACGCAGCTTAGAAAAGGGATTAAGCGGAAAAAAAGTTTAAGAGGCTTAGTACAACAACTAAATCAAAGAAGAGAAAAAGGGTGAAAAATACGAATTCTAAAAAGAAAATCAATAGCAGTAAAAAAAGGAAAAATAAGAAAACACAGAAGAAACAAGAACGTAAATGTAGCGCTGGAAAAAATCGTTTAATTTCGTACATTTTTGGCGGTTAAAAAGTAGATTATCATATGATGTCATTTTTACACTCACATTCTAGCGAGTGTTTGAACACTGAACTAGATCTTTTTTCTCTTCCACATACTCAAACATCTATTGAGAGCTCGCAATGGGTTCATTGCAAGCCCGTTTCATCGCTGACCGACGATTCGCCGATAGAGTTTGTCATTTCAGGCCACGGCGAAGAATACATAGATATCGCTCATACAATGCTCAGTATACGCGTCAAGCTTGGAGCACCGGTAGAAACTTGTCCAAATGCAGAAGATCTGAAAAGTGTAACTGTGATAAACAACTTACTTCATTCGATGTTCAATCAGGTGGACGTATATTTCAATCAAAAACTCGTTTCTCCTCCAAACAACGCATACGCATACAGAGCTTACCTGGAAACATTGCTCAATTATGGACCAGCTGCCAAAAAGAGCCATCTGACTTCCGCTCTCTGGTGTGTCGACACTGCAGGAAAAATGGAAGATTTGTCAACCGAAGATGCAAGCATCCATATCCGTCGAGCTCATTTTGGTGCAGGCAAAACAATAGATCTAATCGGTCATCTGCATTGCGACATTTTCAATCAGAACAAATTTCTTCTCAACGGAGCCGAGATGCGTCTTCGACTCGTACGTACAAAAGACGGTTTTCCCCTTTTGCATCCCATCAGGACATGCAGCTTACACATTTTAGAAGCATTGCTCCTCGTACGTCGTTCAAAAATAAGCCCCGGAATTTTACTAGCGCACACGAAAGCTCTGGCACGAGGAACAGCAAAATACCCGATAACAAGAGTGGAGGTCAAAGCGCTCACTTTACATGGCGGTATTCACGGTGAAACTCTTAATAATGTTATTTTCGGTCAGTTGCCTAAAAGAATAATCATTGTTTTCGTCGAGAACAGAGCCTTTAGCGGAAGTAGAGAACTTAATCCATTTAATTTTAAAAATTATAAGACTAATTTTTTATCCCTTTACGTCGATGGCACACAAATACCCTCGAAACCTCTGCAGCCAGATTTTTCCAAAAATAAACTTTACGTTGATGCTTATCAGACTCTTTTCTCCGGCACTGGTATTCACTTTCTTAATGAGGGTAATCATATTGATAGAAGCGATTACCCGGAAGGATTCTTCCTCTTTGCTTTTGATCTTTCCCCTGATCTTTCTGCAAATTGCTATTGTCACTGGAATCTCGTAAAAGATGGAAGTCTACGAATAGAGGTGCGTTTTGAAGAACCACTTGCCAACACAGTAAATTGTATTGTATACGCAGAATATAATAACGTTCGGGAATAATCGCGTCTAGACAAGTTATTGTTGATTTTGGAGAGTAATAAATCATTTTTGCCGCCGCCTTCATTTCTTGGAATTTTATATATCTCACATCCTAATGTACACCTGTGTTTACTTAGGACAGGTTTGGACAGGAAATGAGTACCTTTTTACAATCTCGCTGTTATGTCTCGAAAATGCAGCTGTGTAAACATTAAAAACGATGGGAAAAATCTTGATCATGTTTCATCATATATACGTGTTTTTTGGAACTCAGCGACCATCTTTCATTTCGTCCAAAGTAGTCTTACAAGTCGGTTGTTTCGTTACGTGGTTACTCACTGCCGTCTTCTTCAAACACATTATCAGTAAGACTCTAATTGTGCGAAGAATATTATGGAGTACGTGATTGATATTCAAGGCTTTCGCGATCTTGAAAATAAGTTTATTGCAAAAGAAGTGGCCGTAATTGCAGTAGATCATATCTTTATCGGACATTGGATAGCTGCACCACCTTCTCTCTTCTCGGATCTTTGTAGCGATGCGAAACAGCAGAATAATTGGCTCACCTGTTATTTTCACCGCATCCAGTGGTTGGAGGGAGATACTCCTACGAATTTCCTACATTCGAATCTTCGTTATTTCGCAAAATCAGCTGGTTAAATCTGCACCCGTGGCCGGGAGATAGCTGCACTTTTGCAAAATATCATGAGTATACAGATTATAATTCTGGAAGAATTAACCTGTCCAAAATTTAAAAAACTGGAAACCGGTAAAGATTACTGTTTTCATCACGGTGTGAAAAAGGTAACATTTTTTACATGTGGTCTCAATATATACCATTAAGCCATTTCCCTTTCAGGGTAGGCGTGACACTACCCGATTCGGGCAGTGTTTCTAGGTGGATAGTTTTCTTGTAATTATAAATAACTACAAGTTTGGGCTCACCACACCCATAATATGCCAACAGCACACAGTATTCTCGAATGGTCACCCATCCAAGTACTAACCGCGCCCAACGCTGCTTAACAATAATAATAACGCAATAAATAATAATAATAATAATATAATAACTTGAGGAAAGCAAATCATACGCTGAACAAGTGTAAACTGTTGAC
>CAKNYM010040090.1:0-12872 GCA_932195095.1 Andricus curvator
AAACTATGCAAGATACCAGAAAAGATCATCTCACCAAAATTGTGCACCTAAAAAAGATCTACAAATTTCTTATCATTCACCTTTTGATATGACGCGTAGTTTTTGTTTTATTCGTAAAAAACAGCATTGAAAATAGAAAAATCAAATTTTCAGACGAATATTACCAGCTACGAAAAAATGACCGAAAACAAAATTTGTTCATCCAAGGAAGAGGTACAAATTTATTGTGACTCACGTTTCGATAGGATGCGTGGTTTTTTTTTATTCGTGAAAATAACATTGACAGTAAAAAAAATGAAATTTTTGAAAAAACAATGCAAGGTACGAAAACATATAAATGAACACAAATTGTGCATTCAAAAAAGACTTACAAACCCGTTATCAATTTTTGTGGTAAGAATATATTGAAAATGAAAAAATTAACTTTTTTGATAAACGGCACAAACTAAAATAAAATGTTAACTAATAAAATTTGTCGCCTGAATTATATCATTAATTTTCATTTGAAATCAAATACAAATTTAGTAATTTGTATATGAAGAACATATAACACGAAACACAAAGTGCGCGTTCAGTGTATTTACCAAATCGCACGCCGTAAGTGCGCTCAAACTTTTTTGTTTCTATCATACGGTTCAAATGATTTTCAAATCAAATATCGAGCGCGAAGCGCGAGTGTCTGGATGAGAATGTGTTCCTTAAGGTCGATAGAACCTTGAGTAAATAAAGTTCCTTTTCAGTCTAAAATAAAAACAAATTTAACGATCACTTAATATGTAGAGGTTTTAATAATTTTATAATATTTGCAAACAAACTTTTTCTTTTCATCGAAGTCGAAAACGAAGTTCAAAAATCTAGAGGAGCCGAGCGTAAAGCGCGATGTAAATACGCTCGAGCGCGTAGCGCGAGGTGAATACATAATCGAGCGCGATTATGTATTCTCTTTATACTATTAGAAGAATGGTTCTTGCAAAATAATCACTTTTTGTCAATGTAAAAATTATTTTTCTAATAGAAAGCTATATAATTCCTCTTCTCCTTCTTCATAAGTAGTATCCAATAGTATCCAAAGTAGTATCCAATTTTACAATTTTAATATTTAACCTCGCAAATACATATGTATCTCTTTTATGATGTTTACGTAAAATTGGATGATCCTTTTTAAATTGTGTAGAATAATAATTCCGGAATTGGATTCGGATGCTGACACTGAAATTCTTGAAAATAATGATTGAATATACATAGATGTTCTTATATATTTTATTTTACCATTATTGTTACCAATTAAAGTGCAATTGTATTAAAAAGTACACTCCGCGAAATTTCATTACGTATGTACCATGATTATAATCACAGTAAAAATTAGCTTTTCACCTTGTTTTCTTTCTTCAAGTACATTTCAGTACAGTTGCACGATTTTTCATATTTTGTTAATTTACAGGTTATATATCTCTTCATCTCTTAATTTTTGTAGCGAAAATATTTGTACGCGTTTTAATTTCTTTTTAAGATAAACAGTAATAAATTAGATATTTTAAATTAGCAAAATATGTCCGATATTTTTTTAAAAAGATGCCAATTAGTAATAACAAAACATTCAAAAATTCGAATTTCGCGCCAAATTTTTGTTAGTTATGGCCAAAAGTAAGGCTATCATCGAAAGTAAAATTTCTCAAATACAATTGTCACATAGTTTAACTGAATTCCAAATGCCATGTTACCTACAAATCAAAATATTGCTGTTTCTCTTATACAGATAACATGGCAATGGAAAGAAACCTCTCGAAATCCTCAGCAGTACAAAAGTCGAATACGATTTTTCGAAACCTATTTTCATTGTAAAGACACTAGGTCATAACGCCGAATTGCCACCATTTGAGGCTAAATGCATAATGCATAAGAATAATGTGAAATATTTATATGAAGGTGAGCCTGCATCTACAAAAAAGGCTGCGAGACGAAATGCTGCTCGCAATATGTTAGAAGCGTTAGCAGAAAAATTTATGTTTTGCGAAGAAAATTATACTAATTTAAGAATCAATATTCACGATAATGTGAATGTGCACATAATTTCAGATGCACAAGTTGCATGCGAAAGATGCTATGAGAGAGGACATGTAGCTCCACATTGTTTTAGTCCACGCAGAAACTATAAGTACAATATGTAATCCCTGATCTCAAAACATATTTGATATTACATATATATCTTTTGTATACTTTTATATGTTCTTTTTACGAATATCAACTGACATATAAGAAATAATTGTGTCTATTTCTTTAATCTAGTACATATTTATGACGACCCTTCTACCATACGTTCGAACGCGGACGTGCGCTCCATGTGGGACTCTGAAGCCCCACCTGAATGCTTCACCCCGCGTCCGACTTAGGGGGGAGGTGTCACATCCCGTGACGTATATATATGTTAATATATTTATTTATATATTTATCTATTTGCATGCTTACACTAATAAATACTCAATAAATATAGAGCGAATATTGCGCGCTGTAGAGTGTAGCTATATATGTATATCAGCACGGTGTATGCTGTAGAATATAACTATATATATTGAGCACGAGAGTAAAGGTATAGAGTATAGACTATAGTAAGAACATTGTAATCCGTAGCGTACACTGTCTAGCTAGCCATAGACGCATAGACTATAGAGCACAAAAGCACGTGGAGGCTGGAGGACATATATATATATATATATATATATATATATATATATACCATTAAACCATTTCCCTTTCAGGGTAGGCGTGACACTACCCGATTCGGGTAGTGTTTCTAGGTTTTTCTTGTAGTTATAAATAACTACAAGTGTGGGCTCACCACACCCACGATGTGCCAACAGCACTCATGTCAGTATTCTTGAATGGTCACCCATCCAAGTACTAACCGCGTCCAACGCTGCTTAACTTCAGTGATCTGACGAGAACTAGGTTTTTCAGCGTGGTATGGCCGTTGGCCATAGCTATAGATATACTGAAAACATTGTAAGCCGTATAGTATATCTATATATACTCGTGACGTACGCGTATACACCGACGTCCAAGCATGCAGGGACGTCGCCATAGGCCCTATAAAAACGCAATGGACCAGCATGGGTCAGTCTTAAGTCATTAGCAAAGTGATAAGTTAGAAGTTATAGTTCACCTCTTCTCTATTTTTCTACGGTTTTCTCCGATTCGACTGTCCAGTGTCTAGTGTGTCAAACCGGTATATCTCGCGTGTGAGTGTGTGTACCCTTGTAACAGTGTTGTGCACTGGGAAACCCGCATCTGGGAATTCCTATCTTTGGAATACTTCGAACCAATTTCAACCTGAATTGGACCCACTATTATCAACCATTGGAACACTTTGAATACCATTCAAGGAACTACCAAAATCTTGGATATCCAATTCATAATAAGGTGCACAACCCCTTCTTTCACACCATTACACAGACTATCTCGATAACATTTGATTCTTCAATCGAATCAATAACCGGTAAGTGCTCATACCAATAATTCTAATTTCATTTATCTAACTCCTTTGGGCCATAATATATGAGTATCCTTTATTTTAAAGGTCCTGGCCAAGGATTAGATACAAGTCTACAAGTCTTCCTTCAGCTTCTTGTGCTAAACTCTTTTAATCAATACATTTTAATTGTAATTATTCATAATAAATTGTTGAACTTATCTATAATTTATTTATTGGCTACTCTTTCCTCTTCCCTGTGCGAGATCTTCGATCTCAACTAAAACGAGGAACCTAATTAAAAAGGAAAGTATTTTGCGTTTTCCATGACGTAACAATATCTTCAAAATTGGAAACCTCTATTTCAAATCTATAAAATTAAATTCAGTTTTTAATTTTCGACACAATACGAAAATTAAAAATTTCAGAATGAAACATTCAGAATTAATAATTTAATACGGATACATATTTAAAATTGAACTATTTTACTCTATAATAACTTTAAAATGAAATTCTGCACAATTGAAAAATTATGTAAAAGCATTAAAAACTAAATATTTTTTAAGGAACTTTCCATTTTTTCAAGCCCTTTTCCAAATTATTCTGCGAAAAAATTAAAAACGTTCTAAAGTGAATATTTTTAATTAATCCCTTTCCAAATACATATTTCTTTTTTCAGAAGTAACTAATTATATTATTCAAAGTTTCCAATTTGAAATTGCTTTAAATTTCAGGTAAAATTAATCATTTAACCAAGCAATAATTTTAATGATTTTTTCAACTGTGAAATATAATTATTTTCAAACGATAATATTGTAGAAAATTTAAAAATGATACCAAACAATTTTCAATTTTCCAATACATGCTTTCAATTAAAAAATGTTGAATGTTAAACGATTCCAGTTTCAAATAATTTAATGTTAAAAATGTCAAGCTGAAAACTGATTAAGGATTAAGAATGAAAAATATTACTTCGACAGTTTTTAAAGATTTGAATGGGAAAAGTCAAATAACTTTTATAATTCTTAAATTCATTCCGACTATTACGATGTAATATTTAATTTTATCTTTATTTTTAAAGAAAAAAAATTGAATATTTGATCTATTCACCATAGTTTGTCATTTTCAAAGAAGTTTATTGTATTTCGTTAAATTTACTACGAATTTGTACCCCAATCTTGAGAAGGGCTTTATAATCAGTCAAAATTCACTTCTCAAAATTTGTAAATTGCAGAAATAACCTGGGTTCCTTTTGAACCTCTGAAATTTATAACTGAGCCGTCAACTGCAGAGTTTCTAGTAGACCTTTAGTTTAGCTGATTGTATATTCTCCATTTTTGTTGCCTCTTTATAACTCAATCCTAAACTCAATCTGTAAGCCTTTTCGAAATTCCGTATTTTATATATTTATTGCTCAGACGTAATCCTCTGTTCATTGCTAAAGATTAGATCTCCGACCTTCCTTAATTCTTTTACGGTAGTCAACCCTCCGACAAACCTGAGTGGAGCCAACACATTATCTTCGGGTTTTCGGAATTTTAGCCAATAGACTCCGACGATCCTTCCAAACTTGTCTTTAACCAATCAGAATACTACTTTGTACAAATTGTCGACACCCATTCTGTACGTCTCATCACCCCCGAATAACGAGCAACTCGTCAAAAATGACAGATAATTTTCCACCTCTGTGGCGAAAACTTGTCCTTTTGTACCGTGAAAATAAATGTTGTATATTATATATTACAAATTGATCTTGTTTCATTATTTCAGAACACCACCACAATTTTAATTTAATTTCATCAATTCCAATACAAACATTTGGTCCTTCGAATCGCGGTTGTTCTAACGGACGTGTTTCACAATCACAAAATGCCGTGTAGAACATTGACTTTCAGCGACTACCAGTGAATAAAAAACAGAGTGATGTTTTAAGAGAATATCAGCGTGTGTGTTCAGTGCGGTGTTTAAAGTGACAATCAAATTTCAGAAGTGCTCTTTCAACGACGCGTACTCAAGTGACTTTTAGATATTCACAAGTGATAATAAATAAACATCAGTGAAGTTTCAGTCTTTACTTTTAAAAATCATCATTTTCATGTTGATCATTGGTTTATAGTCGAAATTGGAAAGCAAGCCAACACCGAGGAGAAAATTTCTGCACTCTCGCTCTCTTTTTCATCCACTTCCAACGACGACGTCAACATTCCAAAGAGCGTCGCTACTCCAAAGAAGCAAAATACTTCCAAATACGGAGTCAGTTCCAGCACCCGGAGTCATTTCCAGCGGTCGGGGTGAGTTCAACTTTCCGGGGTCAGTTCCAAGATCCATAGTCCGTTCCAGAATCCGCAGGCAGTTCCAAGACCCGGAATCAGTTCCAGTATCCGGAGGCAGTTCCAAGGCCCGGAGTCAGTTCAAGTATCCGGAGGCAGTTCCAGGACCCGCAGTCAGTTCCAGTATCCAGAGTCAGTTCCAGCACCCGGATTGAGTTCCAATATCCAGAGTCATTTCCAGTACTCGGGATCATTTAAGTACCAGAGTCAATACGTTCCAGTTCAACGTCATCATTTCAACGACATAATTTTATTGGAATTTTACTGATGTTGACAGAATAATTAAAAAAACTAATTTTTACAAATTAAACATTTTAAAATAATGTGTTGAAATTACTTTTACAACTTTTCAAATGTTTTAAAGTTAATTTGACCATTATTATATTAAAGGAAGTTTGTAATGTTTCCGCGTGATCACCTGGTTGGAGTAAACTTCAACTTGGCGTTTCTTTCTGTTGGTTACCCTGCAAGAAACATAAAATTCAAAATTATTGTTTCGCATTCACGATTTGTTTCCGTGAAGTCTGTTATGTGTCAGTTTCGCATTGGTGGTCAGCCAAAAACGTTTAAATGCGATACTTCTTATATAGCATTAAATTCCTGAATGCGTTTGAATACGATAGATGCTTTCTGATGCGGCCGAATGAGAGATAATTTCAGAGCGAAATGAAAACTTTTTAAATCGAGAGTTCGTACTGGTTTGAATACTTTTCAATACGAATTAATGATGGAAATGTTTCGGTTGAGTGAGAACTTTTTAATATGAAAGTTCGCATTAGTTTTAATGATTTTAAGTGCGATCGAATGAGAAGAATGTTGTGCGTGAATTGAAAACTTTTTAATGCGAAATGTCGCATTGGTTTAAATTTTGCAAATTCCAAAAGTTATAGGAATACTTTTGAATGCGTAACCGCAGATTAAAATTTTATTCAATATTTTATAAAGTGTTTATTTATTAATATTTATATATTTATTTTACATTATTTTAAAAAAGTTTTACAATAAACAGGAACCGCTTAATTAATTTTATACTTTTAAATGCGGAAGATCCACAACTGCCATCTCGCATTCGGCGTCTTGAAGTTTAATGCGAACCAATACTTTGTAATGCGAATCATCCACACTGCCGTTTCGCATTCAGCGTGATGAAGTGTAATGCGAACCAGTACGAACTAATACTTTTAAAATCTTTTTTTCGGAACAGAAAACAGAATTGAATCACATTCAAAATGTCAATACATTTTAATACTTTTCAATACGACGCTTTTTGCAGGGTAGACTAGGTCGTTCATGATAAGTTGTTTATGGTGCGGTGTGACGTGTTTTTATCACGGTCTGTGAATTTTGTTGAAAAAAACGTTTAAAATTTATAGGAAATCTGACAGGTAATTTAATTAATATTTATTTTTAGAGTCTTGTGATTTGACATGTGTTTTTTTTTACTTTCACAAGTCCAAGCTTGTTTTTTTATCGCTACTCAAATCACGAGGTTTATAAGCTCGATTTCAGTAGCGGTAAATGTTCAGTTTTCATATTTTTCTAATACTTGACACAATTTGAAAAAAACGAGTGTTTTCTCCAATTACCTTAAGGTATACCTGAAGTACAATGTAGTACAGTATCATTGTACAATGTAATTTTACGAGACGCATAAAGCTCGCTTTTCACCGTCACGCGTGCGACCTTCACGACGTGCGAGCGATATGCGTCGCATATGATGACGCATCTGCGTGGCGCGGTGAAGGCATGCGTGCAGCATTAATCCGCACGCGTGCAAGCGGTACCGCTCGCACTGTGCGCGCATTTTGTTATCTGGGTGCATGTCCCATTTGTAATGAAAATCACATTCCTTCTTCACGTTCCTCCTCCCAAAAAATGTCTTCACATGATAGGTATCTCTAGATAAAAAAGACGTCGCTCTGTTATAATTGTTTAAATGTTCATCATCGTTACATCGATTGTCGAGCGAATACGTGCAAAAAATGTCAACAAAGACATCACGTTCTTCTTCATTTTGACAGGCGAACTTCAGAAAATTCAATTTGTTCTAATTTTGAGCCTTCTAGTCAACAACAGCTTTTAAGCTGTCACTCTCAAGTTTCATCTCAGGTCATTTTAGGCACCGCGATTGTTGATATATTAGACAATAAAGGCGAGTTTCAACCTTGCCGAGTTCTTTTAGATTCCCAGTAAAAAAAGTTGAATAGATATAACGCGAAAACAAATTCAGGTTAGGTTTGGTGTATTCGATTTGCTGCCATGATCGAACTGAATTTAACTGAACGGAGTGATATTAACCAAACTTTGACGCCAATTCGGCAATGCACATGATTCGACAGACTCAATTCTGCATGGTGCAGGGCGATGGACGCGGTGGGTTACTGGTAACATCATTGCCGACAGTTTGTGTTGATTTTTTTTTACTAATTAAAAATGTTTGAAAATTTACAAAATAAAGTTGAAAAGTTTTTTTTTCTGTAATTGACAACAATTAAACAGTTTTTACTAAAACTAGAGCGAGAAAGCGCGCGCTACATAGCCTTCCCAAACTTTTCCAGTTCTCTTCTATATGTATGTTACTCTTAGATTAAAATAAAATAAGAACTCAATTATTCAAAAAATAATTACTTCTGGAATAATGGAATTGCATTATACTTGTTTCAATTATCTTGTTAATTATGTTAATCTTAATCTTATTTTATTTGACAAAAATGTATTTACCTATAATGATTCAACGTATTTTAATATTTATCAACTAACAGTCGCATAAGTTTTTAAGTACGTTTACAAGTATTGAATTTTGAATTTTTTTTTATCTTATTTTCTTTTTAATTATTTTATTATAATATATGATAATATGATTATATTAGAAGTGAAGAAGGAGTTCTAACAATAAAAGTAGACAGATTTTCAAATTTGATAACGTTGGAACATTTATTATAATAAAATAAGTGCACCAATAGCTTTTTGTTATTACAGTGAATTAAAATTTTTTTAAATAATTAGTTTAGATAATATTAGTAACTCCTGATATAATAAACGTTTTTCGATTTTCTGTTGACCTCATTGTAAATATAATATTTTATGCAATTCTAATAACTAAAGTAGAATTGAAGTGCACAATTGTAAGTACGTTATGATTTTAAAATTATCTACACTTTTCAAAACGATAAATGAAATGTTTTTACCGGTTCGTCATCCGTATAAATATACCTTCTGATTATAAACACCTCAATTTTCGGATAGGTTTTATTATTCTTATGTCATGTACTCATGCTACTTGCGGTTTCAAGTTTCGCTTATCTTGAAAGCATATCAGTCTTAGGTCCATCAAGCTAGCACCTCCACAATCGAAATTCCCAAATTTTTGTGTATCAGAATTTCGGGCTTTTTTGGGCTGTATTGCCGATTTTTGGGCTTCACTACTTTTTTTGACAATTCAAATTTGGAGTGGAGGTGCTGGCTTGACTCAAGCCAGCACCTCCACTACATAAAAATGTGAAAAAATTAAAAATCAAAGAGGACAGAATTTTGAGCTTTTTTTGGGCTCTTGAACGCGCCAACAATCAATTTCCAAAAACTACCCTTACCGAACATAAAACTACCCCCTATGTAAAAACTCAAACTAGGAAGAAACAAAGTACACCACAATTTTTGGCTTATTTTGGGCTCTCGAATGGACGAAAAAAATTCAAAAAACAACCCCCTATGTGCAAAAAATCACCCTCTTGCCAGAAATAAAATCTTCAAAAAAACAGTGCATCATAATTTTGGGCTTATATTGGGCTCTCGAATACACCAAAAAAATGGTCAACAACCACCTCTATGTACAAAAAAACCACCTCCTAAATAAAAACTCAAACATGGAAAAAACAAAATAGAAAGTAGAGTTAGGTTTTTCTTGGGCTCACGAATGCTTGATTTTTTTTTTGCAAAAACCACCCCTACATCTAAAAATCAAACGCCTATCTATGAATTCGAATTCGATCCCAACGCGAACGGAAGTAATACGTCATCCGACTCGTCACTTCCCACAACAGCAGAAGATGATCGATCCGGGAAATCACTGAACAAGGAATAAAAAAATGAAAGAAACACTGACTTTAAATTAAAGGACTCAAGTACGTGAAATATCTAGAAAAGCAAACTTGAGTCTAACTTGTTCAAACAAAAACCATGGCTACACTTGCCTTTACCTTGGTTGATGCTAAACTGCCAGGAAAAGGGTCCGAGCCTGCTCAACGAAAGAAGTGTCACGCTACTACCTGACCCCCCATTCCAACGAAAAGGAGAGCGCATGAAACTCAAAAACAGAGGGAAACCTTCAAGGAGAATGAGCATTGAGTCAAGAGTTTAGTGCCGTCCGCCTTCGAATTCAGTTCCGCCCGCTATGGCACGACTGGCCGCATGGAATCAGCGCACGACTGGTAACCAACATGATTTGATAATGGGGCGATGGAAGGTACCAAAATTAGTTTTAAGAGGGGCAGATCACACAAAACCATCCTGCCCGGGACTAACATTGGTTATCCGTCTTAAAGGCCATGTCTCACGTTGAAGTAGAGAAGGGTTGACAATCAACACGACGTCTCCAATTTGAAGATTACATTTCGGAACAGTTCATTTATCTGAAATGTTTGCCATCTTTGGAGTAAATGATTAGAAAGTGGAGTATCTCAACCAACTTGAGCTTTCCAGAGATCCTGCATCAGGATCTTAGGGAAGATCGTGATTTGAATCAGCCAGCCAACTGGATCAAAGAGTCCGGAAATAGCAGCTAGAACCTTCCTCTTGGTGATCGGGGGTTCACTGTCGATTACTGGTGCTTTGAATTGACATTCGTCAGATGCAGGATACCAGCCGACTCCCAAAGCATTAGCTGGGCAATTGGTCTCGAACTGTAGTTAATTTGTGCGCAGTCTATGCCACTCAGGAATTCTATTTAAGAGAGGAGAGTAGATAGAAGCCTACTTCTTCAGATGCATCTCTCCAGATTTCAACGGCTGAATCAGTTGATCTCGAAGTTTAATGGCAGAAACTTCATCACTCGCGCCTGATAACAGGTCATCAACATAAATTTGTTCGAATCAAATTACGCGTCAACTACCAGGGCCATTAGCCACGGCACTATAGATTTAATTATAAATTGTAGGGTATCTGTGGATAGTATACCAAGGGACAGAAGCGAAGCTTTCTGAAAAACACATCCAACCTTGCTTCCTGCTTTGGGAATCGAACCCGCGCTAGCGTTGCAGCCAGGGCTGCAGTGTTGGAACATAAGACAATCACGATACCGTCTGAGGCACGATGGCTTTCTCTTATTCCCAGAATCGTTTCAGGATGCTAGCAAGGTTGTCCCTTTGGCGAACACTCAAGGTCATCACGGTTCTGGAATGGTCCGATTCATCTGAAGGTGTAGAGAATCCGACTGGATCAATCACAACACACCTGAAAACGGATCGGAAGGAGACGGGAACCTTTCGTGATCCTTGACGAATTGTATCTAGAAGAAGTGAGCCGAAAACATCAGCGCCTAAGAGCACATCGGTGAGTTTGGATACAATGAACTTTGGATCCGCTAAGTGAAGCCCCTGGATATGATGCCAATTTTTATCGACAATTTTCTCCGATGGAGTGATCACATCAAGATCGTGAAGGATAAGAGCATTCACTTCGATAAGTAACAATGATTGCCGAGATTCGAAAGGAATAGTCACGCGTCTAGGAGCAATCTGGATTGGTTTATTTTTAACTGTGCTGATGGAAATATTGATCGCCTGTTGTGATAAGCCAAGGTGGCGAATTAATTTGCGGGATGAAGAACTGCTCTCAGAGCCAGGGTCGAGGAGGACTTGTTCGAAGTTGGTGTCCACTCGAGGTCTTTACAGTGACTTGTGCAAGCAGAACTTGTCAGAAAGAGGCCGAATAATCAGACTACGAATACAAACGAACTTTCTTAGTGGTTAAAGGGTCCGAGTTCTCAGTCGAAGGCCTTTTAAGAGTCATGTCTTCATGAAGTGTGATATGATGCTGGTTATAGCATAGACCAATGTCCAATGACCTAGTGATCTGCTGACCATTAGAGCATAAACGTTGTCGAATCGCAGTTTGCGGCCGATCAGCAGCATCAAGCTTATGCCACTCTTGACAATGACCGGTGTAGTGGTTTGGGTTGCAAGCAGCACAAGATAGATTGGCAGATGTAGTTAAGAACCGCAACTTCATTCACGAGCCCGGCTAGGCGTTCCAGCCTGAGGCGGTGCACCTGCCCCTGGAATCACTCATTGGCGTATACAATGTTTCGGTAGCCTTAAGTGCTCAAATTCGCTGTTGCAGGAACACTTGAATTTCAAAAATGTGAGAAGATGGTTCTTTATATGTCTGATCGAAGTTAATAATAACAATTTGCTTTTCAAAAGGTCCAAGACTCTCATGATGAGATATGTGCATGAATCTTCATAAACTGTGTAACGTTCGTGGACCTGCAACCAATCTTAATGACAAAATAGAACCCCAGTCAGGGATTTCATTTTACGAACACCGAACAACAGAAAATGAGAAGGCAAGAAAGAGAGTATTCAACATCACATGCAATGCGGAGACCCGGGGAAACAAATTCGAAGCTGGCTTGTAAAACTCTAATCCAGATTCAAGCAAAATTAAATAACAAAACAACAAGACAAAATACATAACCTGTCATCGGAAATAAGTTTTTTCATGCCTGAGAGCCTGTCTCGAGGCGTTCGCAATGTTGCAAACAATCCACCAGCATAGAGGTTGTCATGTCTGAGAGCCCTTCTCGAGACGTTTGCAATGTTGAGAACAATCACAGAGTTAGTGAGTAAGTTTGTCATGCCTGAGAGCCTGTCTCGAGGCGTTCGCAATCTTGCAAACAATCCATCAGCATTGTGGTTGTCATGCCTGAGAGCCTGTCTCGAGACGTTTGAAATGTTGAGAACAATCACACCGTCAATAAATAAGTTTGTCATGCCTGAGAGCCTGTCTCGAGGCATTTGCAATGTTGGGAACAATCACACCATCAGTGAGTAAGTTTGTCATTCCTGAGAGCCTGTCTC